>JANHFL010010399.1:0-13952 GCA_032468155.1 Oxyrhabdium leporinum
CATTCATTTTTGTCTCTTGCTCCTCAATTCAAAGTGTAGCAAAAATGTGTAGCTAGAATTAGTAGCATTTTGCTTGGAAACGAATAAAGAAGAACGGAATTGGAAAGGATCTTTGGAGGTCTTCTAATCCAACCCCTTGTTCACGCAGGAAACTCAGACAAATAGTTGTCCAATCTTTTCTTTAAAATTTCCAGTGTTGGAGCACTCACAACTTCTGAGGACAACTCGTTCTACTGACGAACTGTTCTGTCAAGAAATTTCTTAGTTCTAGTTCTACTTCTCCTTGATTAGTTTCCATCCATTGCTCCTTATTCTGCCTTCAGGTGCTTTGGAGATAGATACATTGTGCTATAAAATAATTTGCCTTTTTCTTTTACTCCTGTCTGAGGCTTAAGAAGGAAAGCGCTTTCTCATGTTACTACACATGGCTGGTACAGAATAATCAAAGATTATGTATTTTTCCTATAGCTAAGATGCAATAATTGGGAAACTTCATTGCTGTGGAAGATAGATCTCAGCAATGAAATTGATTTTACGCATTCTAGTGGAAACGACTTTACATTCAAACCAAGGATTACAGAATAAAGCAAGAGTAAACTAAAGCTTCAGGGCTGCAAAAATCCAAACGGCAACTACACTTAAGACGTTTATGCATGTAGAAGTTGACTGGATTTTTGCTCCCCAGGTATTGATGTCCAGCTCTATGCAGGAGTTAATGTAGTGTGTAATCTCCTGAATATCCCAAAGGTGCTTTTTCAAGAGGCAACTGGACTTTCTGGTTTTTCTTCAAAGACGTTTCGCTTCTCATCCAAGAAACTTCTTCGGCTTCTTGTATTCTTCAGCTTCTTGTATGAGAAACAAAACATCTTCAAACAAAAACCAGAAAGTCCAGCTGCCCCTTGCAAAAGCACCTTTGCGACAACCATGACCTGGATGATTGAGAATATCTGTAGACAATCTCCTGAATAGATTTTGGATATTGTGTAATTTAGCTGTTTCTCAGCATTTGTTAAAAGATCCAAAAAAGATATGTTAGTATTGGGAAAGTATACCACTGACCTGTAAAATGGTTTTATTACCTGATTTGCTCCCCTTTTCTATGCTACACCTCCGGTTTGCCTCAGTGTTTGACTATGACGGGTCTGCAACCTTAAACACTCAAAGAGCCATTTGGACCTGTTTTCCACAGAAAAGAAAACACTGACACCCCCGTGGGTGTGCGAGGTTCGGTGGGGCCAGCCCCCTTTTCCTGCTGCCCTGAGCTTAAAGCTGCAGCTGAGAGCTGCGGGCCCATCCCCCTTTCCATCATCCCTTCCTCCCGGATCCCATTCCCACCCCACCAGCCCTCGAATTAACGAGATCGACGTCGGTCATGGCTGGGTCGGGCCAGTGTCTCGGGGTGGAGAGCAGGTTGTGCATCTCCCCAAGAGACTGAGGCACGCCCAGCACCAACAAGGGTCAGAAGAAGCTCCAGCAAGAGTGAGGTGCCGGAGAATCAGCCCTGGCCGCTTCTCCATCCCCCGCTGTCACCCTTACCTTCTCAGGCCATGCGAGGAGTGACTGGGAGGGGAGGGCGAGGGGCGGGGCCAGCCAGTGATGGGACAGGGAGCTGCAGCAGAGGGCCCAAAGAGCCGCATGCAGCTCTAGAGCTACCTGGACTATGACAAAGCCATAAATACGATATTAAAGACAACTTGAAGCTGACTTTTCCAATCTTATGTTGTTCGGTTGTGTGGTTGATTGTTGAACTGTATGATTTAGCAGTAAGTTATTTGCAGTTTATAGAAATAGGTATTTTCATAAAATAAAATCCTCTGGGTGTCTTATAATATATAAACCTAAAAACTAATCTAGAAAAAAATATATAAACTGGGAGAACCAGGAAAGCAGTGTAAAATGCAAGAGTAAAACTCACAGTCCCTTTTAATAAAAATAAATATTTAAAACAGAAGTCCAACATTCACAAGTAAATCAGTATGTCTACTTTTACAGTGTTATGGGGAGTTTTGGAAACAAGGCTGTCTTATTCCTTGGAAAGGACTGAATAAAGTGGAACATAATCTCAGGATACATTGTTGTGAACTTGGAACTCTCAAGTCTTAAAAATTTTGGCTGGTGAGTGGGAACATTTGTTGATTGATTTATAGTTTATATTTTATACTGCCATAATTTCCAGCAATTCCAGGAGAAAATCATACACAGGAATAGAAAGTGTTGTAAATGAAAACGAAGATGGAACTTTCCCCCTCATATAGTGGGTTTGTCAAAAAGCAAAGCAATTTTAGGCACAAATTCATACAATAATACAAAAGATAATACAGATTAATATAATGAAGGCAGAATTATTTTTATTGGACTTTACTGATGCTGAACTAGACAGCATCATGGGAAAATATGGGAAAATAACACATATAGTGAGACAAGATTACTGTACGTATAAAGATGAAAAAATAATGAGATACTCATAGTAGAGAGTTGGATCATAAACTGACAAAACTTGTAGAAATGGCCAAGCTGACCACTTTGGTCAGGGAAAAAACCAATTAGGTTTTTTTAAAGTTTGGAAGCCTTATATGGACTTTTTGCTGAAAGAAGAAAGTACAGAACTGGAGATTTATGGTTTAGGGGCTTAGTAAAGATTAAAGAGGGAAGGGAAAGGGTAAAGTGGCAATTACTTCATAGAAAGAAGAGCAGCAGTAAAAATCCTGTTTTATTTTTTTCACTTCATTTTCTTTTTCTTTTCATTTTTTATACTTTTATTGTATTGTAAATTCTAATATATACGTACATATATAACATCAGCAGAACAAGAAAAAAGTTTCTAAAAATCAGACATAAAAGCAAAAAATGGAAATAACTGTACCTATGGCAAACTCATCCTCCAAGTGCTACAAGGTTCTTAAGGAATTTCTAGAAAACCATCAGCTAGTCTGAGAAGGCCATTTGAAAGAGTGGGTTCTTAGGCTTAGGGGATCACCAACAGTTTTTGATGGGGTGCACTTACTAGGCAAAAGTTCTTATAGGTACTTAGGAACTGAGGCATGTTTTAGATTAAAATAAGCATTTGGAACTGAAGTTGGAAACCTATTGGTAAACAATGCCGTGACCATAAATCAGTTATTATATAATTTTATTTATCAAATTTCTACTCCACCCATGTCAGCTAAGTGACTTTGAATGATTTGAAAAGAGATATAGTTAAAAACAATATTAAAACAGTTAAAAAGTGCTAAATATTACATTAAAAAAAAGGTGGAAGGTGCTCCCAAGCCACCAATCATCCCCAAGGTTTCTTATCATTCTTATAACACCCCCACCCCACAAAAGCCAATTGGTAGAGCCAGGTCTCAACTCTCTTCTGGAAGGCCAGAAGAGTGGGGGCTTGCCTCAACTCTGGGAGCAAGATGCCCCCCAATTCTGAGGGCATCAGCAGAGATGACTCTCTAGAACCTGCTAATTGAAATTCTTAAACCAGGAGAGTCTGCAGTATACCCTCTGTGCTTAACCAGGGATAGGTCAATGAAATTGGGACAGGACACTCAGATAACCTTGTCCCATGCCATTAATGACTTTAAAAGCAATAACCAACACCATGAATTGGACTTGGAAGCAAACTAGCATCCAATGCAGTTCGTGTAGCAGAGTTGTTATTTGCACAATCGTAGAAGTGTCCAAAAACTGCTTATACCACCACATTCTGCTCCTTCCAAATACTCTTTAAGGGTAGCCCCACGTAGAGCGCATTGCAGTAATATGGCCTGCTGAATTTTAGACCAATTGCAGCTTCTGGGTAATTTTCAAAGGCAATTTCATGTCGAGAGTATAACATTTCATCCCGATAGTAACAATATGTGTTGCAATTGTCAAATTTCCCACTCCAGGTAGGGTTGAAACAGGGCTCCATCTGCCTGTTGCTGTGTGAGTCCAGGAAGACCCTCAAGTTGTTTTGGGAAAGCGCCACATCATCCAGAGTTATTATCGGACCTCTTTATCAGCAGCTTCGACTGGAAACAGTGAATCCCATGAAACAGTCTATCAGAGTGATCTGCACAAATTCCAGCAAGTACTGCATTTTCAAATGAGAAACTCTTTGCATAGGCAAATGAAGCTGGCAAGATACTGATTCTTTCTCTGGGAGTATGCATGCTTTTTTGGGGGTAGTGAAAAGGTTTTATTTATTCGTTTATTTATTTAATTTATATGCTGCCCATCTTGCTATCGAGCGTGAGGGGTTTTGCCTCTTCTGGGAGGGCAGAGCAACCAGAACCTGATGATTGTTTTGAATTGTTTGATTTTTCACATTACTTCCCATTTTCAGTCCTTCCCCTCTCTTCTGGATCCCTAGAGAAGCCTGGAGATTTTCTCCTTTCCACTTTCCCACCTCGTCTTTTATGTATTTCAAAGTCACGAGAGGGTGAAATTTCCCTTTCTTTTTGAAACAGAGATGGGGTGGGAGTTCAACAGCTTGACATCCTGACCAGGAAATTCAATTCTGTAACCCTCTCCCCATGTTCCAAGATATGTGCAGGGAGAATGAGCTAGGAAAGCATCTATGTAGGTTATGAATAAGAGAAGGGCAGAGAATGAACTTCCAATTCAGATTGAGAGGCAGGCATTTTTTCCCAACTCAAAACCTGTTCTGAAGGTATCTATTGCCACTCCGATTGTCTTGGTGTGGACTTGAATATGAGTTTGTAGCCTTGCTCTTCCACATTGACTTTTATCTTTCTCTAGGTGAGTTTTCCTGCCAGTTTATCTCCTAGAGGTACCCAGTAAACCAAGAGCCATCCAACAGAGAAAGGTTGTACCAATAGAAGAGAATATATGTAGCTCACAGTTAAACTGTGGAGTCCTTGATGCTTTCTGAGCTTTGTTGTTTTCTTGCACGCATTTCAATAACCAACTAGGTAACCTCATCAGTGCTGGTGGGGATGGCATTTGCTGCCTGTTTATATACATTATACAGTAGCTTTCCCTACCAATGTGCATGGCGGTTTGGTTTTCTCCTTGGTAGTTCTTAATCTTTATCCCAAGGTTGCTTGGGGACAATCCTGTCAAACACGCTGGCCATTTCCTAATTCCAGGAGTAAGCCAGATACCAAACAAAACTGCTGAAGACTCTCCCAGGGCCCTTTGGAATCCACCCAGATCCATTTAGTTCCTGGTGTGAACCATCTTAATGGGTCTATACACAAATGGAAGAAATGGGCAGCCCGAATCTCATCTGGAATGATCTGACCATGACAAAAGACTCAATCTAGTGTACTCTATGTCCATATCACACATATCTGCTCCTTTTAAAGTTAAAGGCATATCAAAATGCAGTGTACAAAATGCAGTGGGGAAAACAAACTTATCTGACCCTGCTAGATACTGAGTCTGTCCACCTAAATTGATTGGCTACAAATTCAAGATAAATATAACAATTGCACGACATAACTAGTTGATAAGGCTACAGCCAAAGCCATATGAAAAGGCTTCTGTTTAGGCAATTGGTGTGTATGTGTGTCTCCCTTGCTTTCCTTCTATTGCATCACATCGCTGAATCTTCTGTAAACCTCAGTGGAAGAACCTGCTACAAAAAGCTGATCCAAGAACGCATTCTAATTAGTGCAACCGACACCGTCATCTTTTAATGACCCCATAATCCCTTGCGGGGTGGAGTCTGGGCAACTGAATGGAGCTGAGTGATTACTTGCTGGATGCCCTTCCTGTTGCCAATACTGAGTTATATTCAGCAGATATATTCTCATTGTGCCAGAGAGAGAAATAGTTGCGCCTCTACCTAGGATTGAACCTACAGCCTCCTGATTGTGAGGCAAGAGCTCCGCCTCTAGGCGACTGCACCACTCAACTAGTTCAACCGATATGAGCCTCCCAAACATTGACATTTAGGCTGTAGAACAGAGCAATGCCGAGTTGGATGTAAAAGGTGAATTTTGGTCACTATTTTGTAAATTTTCCAAATTAAAGCCTTCCTTTTTTAATAAAACACGCAGTCTATTTGCCAAGAGATCTTGCAAGGAACTCATAGGCTGCATTTTCTCAGCCTTTCTTAACTTTTGCAACTGTGAAGTCACAGTGGCGCTCTGGACAGATGGAACAGGAAAGCGATGTGCCAGGAAATATCATAGAGTCCCCTGGTGTTCAAGAAATGTTGAACCATCAGCATGTCTGCATGTAGGGTAACTGACAATAATTGGCAACAGCAACGCTGCTGGCTGGATATTGCATTTTCATGACTTGAGTGGCTATTGGTATTATGGAAATGCAAAACATTTGTTGCCGTCACTGCACTATAAATAGAAAAGGAGATCTATTTTGCAAAGTAGACTTCTTAAATTACACGAAGAACTGTTAAAATGCCATCAATATATCACGGACCACAACAATTTTTTAATTGGCTAATGGCTGGATTTATTCTGATCAGATAGCATTGGAAAGTGGCTTGGCATTCAATGCAAATATCATTGTTTAAGGCATTGCTCCATTTCTTTCTTCCATTTTGAACCTTTTACAACATACACAATTTCTTTTTCCTTTTCAAAATCTGAGAAATTTACTTTCTTCCTATTACCATCCACTGGACTGAGAGAAGAAGACTTAAAAAAAACAACTTGGAGCATTTCTCTATTTTTGGTAAAAAAAAATAAATAAATAGCCATTCTGCACATTTATTTTAATCTATTTACTTTTTTTTCCACAGGAATTACAATAAAGGTTTTCTATTTTGCCCATTACAGCACAGTATTTTTCACATCTGAATAGCTGCATCAATATGAATCCTTTATAAGAATCTCAAAAACAAACTTTGCCAAGTCCCAGAACACAGAAGCTAATTCACAAGCCAGTCTTCAGCTGCTTCATGAATAAGGGAGACTGTGTGCCTGACCCTTTGAAGTTGTAGCTGTTAAACCATACAGAATATTTACCTCAATAAATCATTATAAGAAACTAAGGTACAATTATACCCACCGAGAAATAAGATTCAAAACATTGATTTATGTGGTTCAGTTGCCTGTTCTCTTTTCCATCATGTTTTGAATTTTATGCATGTTTGTCATCTTTGGCTGTTTCTGTGTGTCTTTAAACTAATAGGACCAGCCTATATATTTTTTTTCTAAGACCATTCATTAGAGTTGTTTTTTTCACTTTGACATCTAGGCAGGATTTGCACAACATACAAGTTTGGCATCTAAAATTAATAATACTTTATAAGTTTTTAAAAACAGGAAATAATTTAATTTCTTTTAAGTTCTAGGAAAATCTACGCACTTTGTTTGAGAAACCGTACTAAGAATGGCTTAAATTGGAACTCACCTTTGAATAGACAACTTACAAAAAAATAAAATACAACTTACATATAACTGAAGTGATGCCATCAAAATACTGAAAGAAAAAGACAGAGACAGAGGTAGCAAACTATAGCTTAAAAATGAACACACATTTGCAAGATTTTATCTGCCTTGAAAAACTGAAAGATTTTCACCAGAACATCATAACAGAAATAAAAAGCATAAGGATAAAACTTTCCTAGAAAAAGTAGCATCCCTGAAACTGCTTCTAATGAGAGGAATATCTGGGAAAAGTTTCATTAATATCATCAAGCCTAAATGCATTGATACTTCTGGGCAGTGAAAATACAAATGCTTTAAGTTATTTCCAGAAGCAGACAAAACCAATGAAGTTTTCAAGACAAATTCTGCTGTGAACGCAGAGATCCTCTCTTCCTTGAGCTCCTTGTGAAGTAAGCTATGATGGGTACCGAGAATTAGTCCTTGGTCCTCTAAGATTTTGGTTGTTCGCTTGCAGACATTTTGTTACCCAGTTAGATAACATAATGTTACCTAATCAGGTAACAAGACAAGCAAAGAAAGTTCAGAGAGCACCTAGGACTCCACAATTCAACCATGATCTATAGATACTCTCTTTTACTGGAACTACAAAGGTAAACCCACAAATTTTCCTGTTCCTGGGACTACCTGAGAATCTGAATGGGGAAAATTAACCCACTCCTACTCACCTTCTTTAGTCACAGGCTTTGTTTATTAAAAAATGTGTTTTATTTTTTAGGCAATGGGAGGAAGGGTCCTGTAAAGATGCTAAGATCTCCTACCATTCAGCTATCAACCAAATGTCAAGATTTATTAAGAAAAAGAAGTGACGAGAGAAAGTTAGGTGCACAAAGCTAAGTATAAACTTATACCAGAAAGCTGATCTTACAGATGTTGATACTGAATAGCTACTCTCTTTTCAATAAACTCAGTTTCCTGATTTCACAGCTTTTCATGCACTGAGTTTTGGGTTTAAAATCTGGAGACAGAATGGAAAGGAACATTAGGGCCATTGGAACCACAGTAAAAAAACTTTTGGCTAGTTAAGTAAAATGCCTCAGAGTAACAGTTTAGCCTGTTTTGGGCAATAGACGGTAATGCATTTAGGCAAAAATATTTTAATCTCAGATTTCACCCATTCAAGTAACTAGAGGGGGTTATGGCTAACAGACAAGTTCTCTCAGTCAGGCTAGAAGAGATTATTGTTAAACCAGATTGAATAGCTAAGGTTGGCTTTGGCATAACTGTAAGACAATCTCCCTTTTGAACCAGCAACATAATGAACTAGTTGAAGCTTCCAAGATGTCTTCAAATGCAGTGCTGAAATTTGTCCAGAAGCCATCATAGCTGGAATAATTGAAGCTGAGTGGAAAAGCCATGGAAAACCAAATCTGTCAAGCCAATCCCACTGCCACGTAAACTATATCCATTAACAAAAAATGAATGTGCTCCGAGGCTTATGACGAAGCAATCCTAAATTCCTACTCACTGCTTCTCAGATTCAGATTCAGAGTCATGGTCTAATAGAGTTCCACAACCATGATGTTGCTTTAAAAAAAAGTGTATCCATTTTCAGCTTGAAAAACCTGGTAAGATAATGGATATACCAAAGTTCCTTTGTCTCGAGTGCTGGTATGGTACATTTTATGCCACACTTAATGTTAGAATTAAATGAGTTGAGTGTCTTCTGCACGTGGCAAATTCCAGACAATATCAGAACCAGAATAAATAGCTAAGCATAACCATTATATGCTTTATGTACAATATAGATTGTGAAGAAAGAATAGTGGGAGAAATGGCTGATTCTTCATGTAACTAGCAAAAAGATTTGTTTCTGTGAATGTGTGTTAATGTTTTAATGGGGTTTTAAATATGTATGGAGACAGGTGGATTAGACATTAAGCAGTCCATTCATTAAAAGGTCAATGTGTGCCATAAAAATTAGCCATTTCATCTCTCACAACTGGAGTTTCTTTACATAAGGAAAGAACTAGCTGATTTGTAATTCTATTGTGTAAGCAATTAACAAGAAGCTGAGAATTCAAGGGCACTCACATCAATACACTTGTATTGAAACTGTTATAACTGAAACCCAGTGGGATTAAGCTATCATTAATACAGGTCTAAAATAGAATATCCTAAGTGTTTTCCAAATACCCAAGTTTTAAAATATTTTTTATTTTATAACAGGAATATCTTCAGGATCCTCCCACCCCACCCCCAACTCCACATGCACACACATCTTTAAACATGTTGATTACTTAATTAGTTGCATTGTTTAAGCATCTGGCAAGACTTCAAAAGACCTGGTATCCTTTGTGAGATATACCAATGAAACAAAGAGTAGCTGTGTGCAGACAGGGACCCTGTTTCTTGCAATGTGCCATCTTATCTGTGAGCCTTGAATTAGTAAGCACTGAGAAATGCATTGAGCCAAAATGCTATCTTTGGATTTTGTGTGATGTGAAGAAACCATCTAACTTTCAGTGAAAGAAGTTTTTCAAACTAATAACAGATCCTGATTGTACTGGCTGATTGCAAATTGTTTTTGTCTTGCAGATCAATCACACACATACATATAATATAGAGAACCACTTCAAAATTTAGGATTGTGTGGAGACCCCACAGATATTACAAGGCTCTGGAAGTCACCTGACTTGCTGCTAGAGGGGAATTCAGGAAAGGTTAATGTTTGCTTGGAGGTTTCTTCCTGTAATTTTCTTAAAAAAACCCAACCCTCTCAAGGAATTGTGTTTTGATCCTGAGTATTTGACCAAGCCACATGGGGTTTTTAAAAACCCTCTCTTCCAGGCAGGCATCTAATTAATACTTATTTTAAAACTTTAAAATAAGTCATTTTAAATGCCATTTTTGCTCACATGGAGTTCTGAAATAAGACATGGTGATCATCCTTTTGTGGAGGAGGCCCTTATTGATTGATTGATTTCATGTACTGCCAAAATTGTGCTCCCTTTGAATTGAAACAGAGCCAATTTGAGCCATTTGCCCATCTAGGAAAAATCCTCCTAGACTAGATTCTGGCTTTGATCCAAGTCAGAATACAATCCTAAACTATTTATCTGAGCAACAGGCTTCCCTCAAAGGATGTATCAAACTTTTTCTCCCTTCCATCATCAGCTTTTCCCACTCGTGTCACTCTGCATTAGGCTAGACTTAGTTATGATTCCCAAGTAAGGCTGCCCTTTGGCTATAAGAATTGGGAGGCTCTATCAGCCTGAGATAGCAGAGCTAAGGAAGGTTTCCTAAATAGTTGTGATTGTGTGAGAGGGCAAAAATTCATCCAAGCACAACGAAAATAATCCCTGTAATTTATTTACTATGTTGTAACATCAAAGGAAATTCCCTTGGATTTTCAGAAATAATATATTTAGTATTTGATGCTGACCAATTGGAGTCTGTCCTTGTGACCCTCAAATAATGCATATTTGATATATAGAACTAAGTTACGAAACCTAGGTATTTTTAATCTCTGAATTGGGAAAGGAGAAATGTAGGCCTCAGAAGTGTGCACATAATTGATATAAGGATGATAGATATTTCAACCAAAGCCAGATGTAACTACCAGGTCTCTTCATCCAACTTGCACGGCTTCAAGTAAAGCACCTTCTTTGAACTGTATGTTTGCCATCCTCCCACCTTGATCTCACTGCAGAAGAAGACAAGATATTATCAAGCTCTGAATTCTCTGCCAGATAAAAGTGGCTTCTTCCAGTGAAACCTGTGTGCATTGTGAGGTGCACAACATTCGTTGGAATAAGGATGGGAAGCAGAAATGGCCTCTGAGTGGAGAAGGATGGACTGAAACTACAGGATGTAAGCATCAGGTAACCAACAGTGTGCAAGAAAAAAGAGCAATTCTACAGCTTGGCCAGTAGGGAGCTATCACCACTTCCTCAATGCAAGAATAGATAATGATTATTTTTTCTTCCCATTCCTAGCCCATTCCCAAACTCATTGGAGAAGCTGGTAGGAAATCAGAAGTCGCAGTCACATGAAAGCCTTATTTAAGAACCATCTTAATGATGGCACCCAGGATTGTCAGAACAATGTGGTTATGTGATGTCATGGTTATGACTGTGTTGCTTAACAATAGTAATTCCTTTCCCAATTGCTGTGGTAACCCAAAGACTATCTGTAGTTCATTACTTTCAAATAGCAGCCCCAATTCTCACCATTCCCTGAGTGCTGGAACAATACAATTCCGATTGGCTTCAGTGCCTGGCCTACCATTTCTTCTCCAGCAGCTGGTGACAACTACCAACAGAGAAGCCCACTTCGATCTTAGACTGGTATTTCTGAAGTTGGCGTAAGAAAAAGCTGGGAGCAGTGTGGGGATAAGAAACTTAAGCCTTAGTGTAGAATACCTCAAATCTGACCCTTTGACCAGATTCTAACTCCCTGTTCAAGTGAATTTAGCATAGAACAATTCAGGAAATTCCTGAACTGAGGTCTTTCTGATTTGTTGCTCATTACAGAGAGTATTTTTTTCAGTTGTATCATAATGGAAATGTTATGCATCTTTTTCCTCATCCCTTGTCTATTATGTTTTAAATCAATTTTGATTATGTCTCCAAAGCATGAATTTTCACATATTGAAAAGGCTGGCTAAGTCTGTATACTAGATATGCAAGTCAAAGGTGCAAAACCCACTGTATTAGCATATTTCTTCTCTACACATATTGCAATTACATAAAATACAATGTTCATTCGTTCAGCATATTTTCTGTTCTCCATAGCTTACTCCATAAAAATATATCCATACACAATTATTTTAATGGGAAATCTAGAGACTGCAAAGTTTGGCTTCCCCAAAAGAATTTTCACACAGTAATGTAAACATTTGAAAACACTGTATTTTTAAGATTTCCACATAAAACCTAAAATGAAATGATGCCATTTATTTAACTGCTGCAATTTGGTAATATTCCAGGGATACTTTTACAACTGTTTATTTTGTCCAGTACTGGTGCTTGAAAATCTAGTTAACTTTTCAAAATGAAATGTAGCAAACAGAGACATACATTGCTTTGCTAAGGATAGGACAACACTTACATGGGCTGTTCCATAAATCATACAGAGAAAACTATTCTCAATAGTTCTTTCTTTTAAAAAGGTCTTCTCTTCAACCTTGGTTTGTTTGAATATTCTCTGGTGAATTATTATTACTTAAATGTTATAACTAGACAAACCTAAAAACTGATGAAAATATTAAATCAAACAGGCATCCCAGGCTACAATATCTGATAGGTATCAAAATCAACCAAAGAAAACAGGGAACATTGAACAAATAATATCAACCTCAGGCTTCTGGTCAAAGCCAGGTTTTCAAAGCTTTCTGGAGCCCCAGGAGAGCGCCTGTCAGTGTGAAAGAAGAGGACTGCACATTAAGTTCCAGGTAAGAAGTTTTATTATTCAAGCTTATACAAGAATCTAGTCAATTAATGGTCAGCACTAAATTGGTGCTAGAGTTAATGGAATTCAAGATGGGCTGGACTTGGACTGCTTCTGGGAACATAATGATTCCAGACTGGTTCCTCTCTTGACTCCACTCCTTCTTCACCTGCTTCTTTTTCTCTTACAGTGCCATTCTTGTTTCTGGTTCTGGAGGTTGGAGATCACAATAGAGAAGGCATGCTTCCTAGGTCCCACAAGACGGCAATGCTTAGTTGAAGGGACCTGGAGCTCACTCATTCTGCTGGATCATACTACATGGGTATCCATTCTACCAAGGCAGAATTCATTGCAGTAATCCAATTGTAAGGTGTCCAAGGCCTGAATGACTGTCTAAAGGGCTTCCTGATGAAAGGGCACAACTGGCACACAAGATGAAACTGTGCAGAGGCTCTCCTGGCCATAGCCACCACCTTTTCATCAAGCAGTAGCTGCAAGTTCAGAAGGTCCTCCAAGTTGCACATCAGCCTTGAATAGTGGAGTGCAGCCCAATAATAGTGGAGTGCAGACCTGACTACTGAGGAAGCAGGTAAAGAAAGAAAATAATTGTTGCAGAGCAAGGTCACAAACACACCTCCCGAAGACTTAGATAACATATAGACTACAGACACGATTCAAGCATCTTCCAAACCACACTGCCCCCAACCCCATCACAAGCACACTGTGATCACTCTCCCTGGCTGCCAACAGAAAGATGGTGGAGAGGCCTCCATTGTTTACTTCATTCCAGTGAAACACTGGAGCACAACGCCTCCCACTCCTTAGTCCTTCAACCAGTCCAGAAAGATCAAGTGATTGACAGTATCAAAAGCCACTGAAAGATACGGAGCACTAGCATGGATGGAGCTCCGCCATCCTGGTTCAACCAGCACTGTTTTATACCATACCCTGGCCTGCATCCAGAATAAAATGGGTCCAGATAATCTGTTTCTTCCAAGGTCCTCCACAGATGTTGTCCAACTACCTTTTCTACAACTTTCCTCCAAAATGAAAAATTGGGAACTGGCCGGTAATTCTCTAACAGAGAAGGGATGGAAGAGGGGTGTCAAAGATGGTGACCTCAGCCATGAAATAAATTAGATAGATAGATAGATAGATAGATAGATAGATAGATAGATAGATAGATAGATAGATAGATAGATAGAT
>JANHFL010010402.1:0-13836 GCA_032468155.1 Oxyrhabdium leporinum
TGCTTATAAGCTGTAAACCGCCCCGAGTCTTCGGAATGGGGCGGTATATAAATGTAAAAATAAATAAATAAATAAAACAATTCATTGAATAGAATAAAAAAATATATGAGCTAATATACACAATTCTTAAATCACTATATATAAATAATGTTTCTTTTCAAGTTTAGGATAACAGTAGCAGGTATTTCATACTATATTTTGAAATTATTGATTGGTAGTGTCTCTATAACCTAAAACATTTGAACAAAATTCTGAATAATATATTTACACTTACAAAGCTGAATCATAGCTTTAAGAACAAAACAGTTTATAGTTGCTTTAAATACATTGCCTGGATCTCTGTTTTTCTCCACACAGATGACAGTAAAAAAAACATTGTCCAATTTCCGGAGAACTCACCATGATAACTGGCAGCAACATAAGCAACAATTCACTGATGACCAGCTGCTTGTCCTTACAGATCTTTTGGTATCACCGTGCTATTATGCATAAAAGGGTGAGACTGTGTTGTAAAATCTGTACCCTTGGGCTGTCTCGGAATGGTCTTGATATCCAGCTAGACATAGCAAAATGTCACCTTTCAAACAGTGCCTTGTAATTTTTAGACTCATTAAATGAAACCAATACTGTCTGGCCTTTTCCTTCCTTCATATAAGAATCTCTTTAGAATTCTCATTTTAAAAAATAAAATTAAAAACTATTACCCTTTTGACTTAAATTGAAAGAAAATAATCTAATATAGATGGGGCATGTATTGAATATGGTGTCAAAGACATTGAAACATAATTTTTGCTATCTCAAAGGTGCCTTTCAAAAGGCAACTGGACTTGGTCCTTTTTTCCCTTGAACGCATTTCACTCCTTGTCCTAGAAGCTCTTCAGTTCTGACTGAATGGTAGGGAATAAAAAGATTTATATTCTTTGCTGTCATATGGTCAAGAGTCATTGAAGCCATTTGGGGATTTACTTGTACCCTCAGGATCATCTGAATCAGCGTGCAAATGGGTATGGGACCTTCTTGGGACTGCTGAAAGGACTGTGTGATAGAAACCAAGAAAGTCTAGTTGCCTTTGGAAAAGCACCTTTGGGTAACCATGATCTGGATGATTGAGAATCTCCATAGATAATTTTTGCTAGTTTCCAGTATATTATCTTGAAATCAGTTTACATTCATCTTCCATTATATTTATTTTATGTGATGATAAAATGGGGTTCACACCATATTTACATTTTATTGGAGACTACTATGGACGATACTTTGACAGCACTGCGTCGTGTTTGCATGTGGTAGTAAACAGGATGTGACTTTAATACAATGAAGAACAATTGCACTGATTTTACTGGAAATCTGGTTCACTTGTTATTCTATTAATACAGAGGTTCTCAACTCAAATGCAGTCCTACAGGGGTCTCAAGCAACTTGGAAAGGGGTCATATTTTTTTAAAGATTTGCACAGGTAAAAGTCAGAAGAAAAGGCCCAGGTAGCATTGGGAAGATGGCAAAACCTGCGAATCTAGTAATCTGGAAAAGGGATGCATCAATCAAAAGAGCTTTATTTAACTCATTATTATAGCTCATGAGTGAGGTTGAACAATTTTGTTCATCATTCAAGGGATTATGGTATTGTAAAGTTCGAGAATCCTTACCTTAATGAATTGCCATGTGTAAAATATTTTCATTGATCTGGAACCCCAGAAGAGGAACAAGAAAAGAGCCTCATATGAGGTCAGAAACTGGACAGTACTTGCTTTCATGAACTTTGAATTGAATAGAGACCTGCTTGCCATTGTACAGAACTGGTTTACAATCATGATAAAATTATCATTTTAGTAAATAAATCACAATTAACTTGGTTTGTAAATACATAAACTCATATGTTATCGTTTATTTATTTATTTTCAAGGCTTATAGGTTGCATAGGTGGTTCCAGTCAACGAACCACTAGCATAAACTCCTGAAATTTGTAATTTGGGTGTTCGTCCTCTCTCTCTCTCTCTCTCTCTCTCTCTCTCGTCAAAAATTAAAGTCAGAAATATATAGTAGAAATATGTGCCCAAGGAATCAAACTGCCTAAAGAAGACTATTTAAAATAATTGCCCATACAGAGAGATAGTTACAATAACTCTGTCTCGTAAAATACCCAAGACTTCACCAACTTTCTGAAGGAGAGATTGATAATCTTCCGGGAAGTAAAATAGTATATAGATTATTTTGATGACAGATTTCCATTCCAGGCTCTTATGCTTAAAACAGGCAAATGACCTTGTTCTTGCTAAAGATAGATTGGCTTTTGTCATTGTCAAATTATCCGTCTCTTTTAGGGTCTCAGAAAAATAAGAAACTGCTTCATTTCTATAAAGATAGAGAAACTAAAAATTTAACTTATTGAATATATAACCCTTTTGGATTTGATAATTCAGAGGCTTAAGTTTGGAATCCTTTTTAAAAGTGCATATAGTATGCCCCTTGAAGAAGATTAATTTCTGTTTAACTGAAGAAAAAGGCTCTGACATAGTAACAAGTCTCTGCATGAATAAGAGAATTGTAATTTTCTTTTTCATACATTCATGCAAGTGTCTTGTATTTAAGATAAATTCTTATGGAATGGCTAATATTGCAATTTCTCTTTTTCCTCTTCTTATAATTTTCAGACTTAAGATTGTTTCTTATACAAATGGATTGTTTATTGATATCAGATGAATAACTGGGCACACAACCTATAAGAATATGCATGCCCAACTCTTCATAGTACCCTTGGGTATAAATGTAGATAGTAATAACATCCCAATTTTTAAAAAAGATTTTTACTTTCTTTTTTAACTCACATGCAAAACCAAGCTATGCAGTGCTTTGTGCTCAGTTCTCTTTCAAATCTTAGCTTCTAAATCCATACTGTTAATCTTTGTTTCATGGTCAGATTTTCAATAAGATCCTTCATCCAGGTACTGAACTTTAACTTTCCCTGGTTTTGTAAGTGGCAACTTACATTTTTCCAATTTAGTAGAGCCCATGGACAATGACAGATATTTGCTATTGTTTTATTTCATGTATATATGTTAATACTGAGTGGTTAAAGACTTTTAAAATACAGTGTAAAATGTTCTGTATTGATACTCCCACCTTTCCTCATTCACTCTATGTCTCCATGCTGGAATAGATATTTAAGTTGCATTAAAATACAGAAGTACTGTATCTGTCCCCACCAAAATCCTTTTTGGTCTGTGACTTTGGTGGCTATTGACTCACTACTTCACAACATGTTCAATACATGTTACATACATGTAAAAGATTGTATAAATTGTAGAGGCATTGCATTGACAAAGTACTGTATAGTTTGCAAAAGTTTTACATAATCCATTTGTGAGATTATCTTGTAAAGATTTACTTTTCAATGTTAAAATACTGCTTTAGCTTTTGTATCCAATTCAAATGCCAATTTCTTCTGGTTTATAATACTGCTGATTCTCATTAATGAAGTTATTTAGTTTTGGGTTTAATATTCATTTATCATTAGTGAATGAATTGATTTTTTACCAATATTTTTCTCTTGCTACCATCCTAAGTAATGGTATATTTTAATGTATGGTAAATAATAGAATTGAAATCTCTCTCCCATTTAAGAAAACAAAAACAACACAAACTTGAAAAATACATTCACTGTATCTTTTTCTTTGTGAAAAAGGAATATAATATGCTTTTTAATCATCTACCTGTTGGGAAAGCAAACACGGCAGTGTAACCTGGACAGCATGTCCTGAGAGTCAATGAAGAAATAACATGTATAGGGTAGTGCCAAATGCATCTTCTTACTTTCAGTTGTGTACTTAGTTTAAAGCTGAATAAATTAATTGTTTGTAAAAATCTGGGTGTGCATGCCATGTTTATTGTTCAGTGTATCCTCTCAAGTAAGTGGTTTCATTTAGGAGAGGAGCGAACAATCTCTTAACAGGGATATTTGGGATCTAATTTCTTGAATATAAATGATGAGCTGCTTGCTTTTAGTTCTGAAAGGACATGAGGTCTTGGGTATTAAAGAAGTAGATCCAGTACTTTAAAAGTTGTATTGGTACTTTTCATGAAAGTCATTCAGTCAAGAGAAGTTTGGAAACCATGGTATGACTTATGACAGCGATCCTCAACCTTTGCAGTTTGGTGGCCGGGGGACGGGGGCGGGTCCCCCTAAGCCTAGCATAGAAATTTGGTTTTGATACCTTGGTTCTCTTAGGAGAAAGAAGAGTAGGATAGCTTCCAATCACAAAAAGGTGACTGAATTGTGCTAATTCTTGTTGCCAAAGAGATCTTTTTAGCTTAGTTCATCCTCTTCCCTTTCCTTCTAGAAGGCAAATCTTAGTTCTAATTTATTCCCTGTACAAAAATAATCAAAGGAGTTGGTAAGGAAGCGTGTACACAAATCTGGTTATTTCTGATCTTACTTTTGTAAATGTTATATTCCTCCATAGTCTGGTAAACTCCTGTTTGAATTATTATAATCCCTCATCTATAAAAAATAATGTGGAAATTTTGGTTGGCAAAATAACCAGAATCTTGTTTCATACTGCTCACTTTAATAATGTCTCACAAATTTAAAGAAGCTTTGCTGATTGTCACTTTGCTCTGGGGAACTAATTCAAAATGTTTAAGCTTATTTTTCAAAGCCGTAGTATTATAATAAATTAAGAAACCAAATGGGTGACACTGCTGCCATTAAGAAGAAAATCCCATACTTGGGGTTTGAACATCACAAGCTGCTTGCATCTTCCTCCAAGAAACATTTCACTATGATAACTTCAGGTTTGCCTTAGTGAGAGAAAAATATTAATTCTAGAGAGTTATGATTGTATGTTTATATGATTGTCAGTGACACTGTATATGTCTGAATAAGAAATAACATGTATAGTTTTTATTAAGTTGTGTGAGTCACTCAAACTTTTTTAAAAAGGCTATACAAAACTTCCCTAATAATGGAGTTAAGTGACCATCCGCCTATGCATAAAAGGATATGAATCAAGATTTAACATCTTCCGTCTCCTGCTTTAAAATAATCAGCTTTATCTGTCATTCCAGAGATTTTACCTGTGACCAAAACGTTTTCAGTTATCTGACATGGTAGCTGCAGTTCAATTTGTAAGCAAAAAAAGGAGAAAGTGAGAAGACTTTGAAAATATTTCATATTTTTCTGTCCCCCCATCCCCATATATATATATGGCAATAGCACTGGATCAACGCTATAATAGGAGTACAAGAATTCTCAGCTCCTGTGTATTCCTGACTGGAGACCAAAAGGGAACATTAATTTGCTATTACTCTCAGATGAATGTGTATTTTAATATGATGGTAGTTTCTCCTCATGCTTCCTTACAACATGTAGCAAGATCCCACTGAAAAACACTGTAGTAAACTATGTATCATTGTAATATATAATATATAATATACCTCTTTTTCTGTTTTGAGCTGCCTCTTCTAGATTACAAGTTTATGGATAGTGATACCTAGAGGACAGTTTTTGTGTTGAGCACCTGCTTGTGATCTGAATGATGTTCACGAAATTTCAAACTATGTATTATTTCTCAGGACAAGAACAGAACCCCATTTGGCCCAAGGGAGAACCTGGCAAAAACAGATCAACTTTGAAAAAAAGATGGAACTGATCAGAGCTGCAAAGAAAGCCCAAATTTCACCCAAGCCACCTTATGGGAGAGGCAGGTGGCAGCCCATATATTGGCACCTGCTCTAAGTCCTCTTCTCTGGTCACATGACATGACACACACAATTCTCCCATTCTTCCTGGTTCTATATTCAGTAATCACAGATGCACATGAAGGGAGAACACCCATACCTGTGCATGCAACATGTTATTTTATTATACATAAGAAACTATAAATGACTGCCACTTCCACCACTAGAGCATCCTACCCAGTTTAGGTCTGATGTTGGTTTCCTAGTACAGTGTACCTAACTTTAATTAGAAAGAGCCAGATTGCTTTGCGTCTCTTCCTTCAGCTAGAGGATCTACTACAGGATAGACAGTTTTAACAGGTAAAGCTTGTATTTCATAAAAATAAAAGAAAAATGCTTGCTTTATCTCTCCAGAAAGCTTTGGGACAGCTGTCATGGCTGATGTCAACATCCATCTAATAAGGTCTGTATCTAGAAGCGTCCCCCAGCACACCAGCTGAGAAAGTAACTTGGAATAGACACAGCTGGAACCGCCACATTTCTCTCCCCCTCACTCCCTTTTTTCTCCCTAACCTTCCTTGATGAAGAAATTTGAAACTTAGGCAGTAATGACCACTTTGTAAAGTTGCAGCTGATTTAATAAATAAATACATTGCTTCGATATTTATCGCCAACATTACTACTTTAAAAAAAAAAAGGGAAACTTCAAGAATAATGCATTTATTGCACACTCGTTTCTGTGAATTGAAATCCTGCTAGTTATGGGTGAGTATCGGGCTGGCTCGACAATTCACATTCTTGAGATAGGATAGAGAAAAAGGCACGCTGGTCTCGGATTGTTCTGGGTATCTAAGCAACTGCACCAGCAGATGCTACTTTTCAGCAGTATCTGCTACCCTACCGCCTCAGACGTTTGACCTGCCACAATTTGGGAGCAGGGTTCCCCCGAGAGGAAAGAAAGGCACGGAGTCAGCTGTTTTCATCGGAGCGAGACGTGCACCGCGCTCTGATTGCGGCGACGTTTCTGTGCATTGCGGGGCTCCACCGCGCTCTTCCAGCCCAGGCGCTTGCGTGAATGTGCCACCGCCGGGCGTCCAGCTCTTGGGAACCACTCACTCGCCCAGGGGCGATATGCCAGAGCGGTTTCGGTGTCGCCGAGGACGCGGAAACGCACCCCGGAGCAGTGCGAGGAAACCTCTCGGAGGGGCGATTCCTTTGAGGCGGCCGTCACCTTAGACCCGCGCGTTGCAAAAAAAGAAAGGCGACGTCATTTCAGCCGCGGCGAGGCTTTCCGGGCTTGCAGCGCCGACCCCGCTCCCTCCCATTCCTCGGGCCCAAACGCAGGGGGGAGACGGCGGAGGGGGTCGAGCCGCTCCCTCTCGCCGACGATGACTTCACCCTCCGCCAGCCGCAGCCCTGACTGCGACTGCCTTCTGCCCCTGGTGCGGACGGACGCTCAAGGCGCGTGGTCCCGGCTGCCTCCACTGAGACCGCGCTTGGTAAGGACAGGCCGGTCCGCGGACGGACGGATGGCTTCGTTCCGGCGGGTCGGTCGGTCGGTGGGTGGAGCGGAGCGCCTGGGGCACCCTAGACTGGAGAGTGAAGGAGGCCGCGTCCTTTGCTACCTCAATGGGCACCTGAGCCCGCGCGGCTAAGCTCGAGCTCGGCTGGTCCGGCCGTATTCGAAAATCGCCAGCCCTCCGGATTAGGCCCCGGGCTTTTCTTATGAGCCATACAGAAGAAGGGAAGGAAGGACAGAAGGACAAGAAAGAAGGTTATGACTACCTTCTTTCTCAAACTCTCAAAAGGCCGGAAAGGTACTTCTGAGAATTTTGACCCGATTGAATCCCATTTAAATCAGGACAGCTGTATACTTATAAAGCATGGGATAGATTTAAAAAAAAGCAATATAGGATAATTATGTTATCTAATCAAATAATTAAATGCAAGCAAACAATCAAGCTCAGAAAGCACCAAGAACTCCTCAGAAAAAGAGAGGGGGAAACCTAGTGCTTTATGTGGTCTTTTCTGCCATGTTATTTTTTAAGAATTAAATAACCATTCCTTTAGATCAGACTAAGGATGGGACTGACTGAAATAAAATGCCAGGTGTGGGACTGGAATGATGGCCCACAAGCCAAGAGTTGAAATGATGGGCATGATTTTTGGCTAAAGGCATTCATTTCTGTACCCAGAGACAATCTTTCCACTTCCCATGATCATGCTTTGGTTCCTTACATCGTAGTCATGTATGGGGCCAGGAGACATACTGGCTCCATATGTATCCTTTGGCCCTTTCAGTCCCAGCCCTGTCATTCCAGTCTCACACTTCCTTCTGTTCCTACCAGCAGCATGTCAGTGTCAGTTTGGAAGCTGTTATTCCAGTCCTTGGTCTGTGATTTCAGTGACAATCTTGGTCTGGACTTGTATTTAATTTAATTTAATTTAGATATTATGGAGAAAGAAGCACCCTGACCAATCTCATTTCATTGCAGTTCTAAAATGGACATTCTTATACTTCATTTTAGAACAATTTATATTTATATATAAAGGGTGAGGAATATCTTAGTACAACTCTATTTGGGATGCCAGTTACATCTTTTACAAGATTGTGGGGCCCTTCTGACAGTCACTCATGACCTAGACACCTTGTGCAACTTATTCTACATGGGGCTACCCTTGAAGACCACCCAGACGCTTCAATTGGTCTAGAATGTGACAGCATCAACAATAATAGGCATGCCTCAGTACGCCCATGTAACACCTCTACTCCACAAGTTACACTGGTTGGTGTTCTTCCGGATGCAATCCAGGGTGCTGGTTGTTACCTATATAGCCCTACATCACATAGGGCCTGTTATTTCAGCATCTCTCTTCTATAACATCTACCTTGCCAATTGTATACTGCAGGGTTGGCACATTCAGGGTTCCTTCAATTAAACAATGTCATTTGTTGGGACCCTGGAATCATGCCTTCTCTGTAGCAGTGCCTGCTCTCTGGAACAAGGTGTCCCCTGAGATCTGCTGTTGTGTAGTAGAGCTGTGAGAACAGTCTGACAGAGTGTGAAACCCCTCACTATATTTATCTTTTATTGAGTTTACTGCAATTGCTTTAATTGTTATGAACCATAGAGTCAGTGAGAGTCATTATTACTACTATTATTATACTGGTAGAATGAATGCTGGGTGTAAATAAATGACAGTAAATTATTTTCCATTGAATTCATTATTTCTGAAATTTTTGCTGATAGAAGAAGCTCAGATGGGATTCTCTGCCTCAAGTGCTAAAATGCCATGCACATGGATTTTGAGAGTTGTTTGTTCCCTGCCTGTCTTTGTATCCAGGTCATTGGTCTTCCAGTATGGGCAGAGTTCATTCTATTTCCAAACTAATGCATGAGAGATATGTTTGGCTTTTTCATATTTTCTGACACTGTACTCTTAAATTTAAATGAGTTGTCACAAAGTCTCCATGTGGGTTGGGGGATGCAACACTCTTTTAACCATAGATTATCTAAAGTTGTCAGAAACTGAACCCAGATCTACATCACAGCACATCCTTTAATACAACAATACAAATAATTATTTGCCCCTGAAGAAAGAATTGGAATGCACTGTTGCTTTGATGGTATAAATGGGCAGTAAGGGATTGTGTTTACCACATGACTCTAGCTTCAAGTGATATTATGTGAGCGGGACAACAGCATTTTACAGCATTTTAAAAATATATGTAATTTTTTTCCCTTTGGTATTAAATCCAGTGCCATTAAAGTGTGCATGGGTGTACTTGCAGTAGGATATGAGTCCTAATTCATTTTCTGTAAAGTTACCAAATGCCAATCTCTTCTATACATTTAAGGACTAACTTGAAATAATAGAATTGACAGACTTATTTCAGCCCAGCTATTGATATACACTCTTTAAGTCAAACTAGCAACTCTTTTAATGTTTATTGATTAATTTTGGGTATTGGGGGGTTGTATTTGTACACATAGGTCTCACCAAGTATGCACCTCAAACGACCAAGGCCAAGTTCACAATTTTGAAGAACAGCAGCAGGTTGCTTTCTGTGATGACGAACCTGACGGAGTGGGCTGAAACAAAGTGGACAGATCGCTCAAATTCCTCAGCACAACTGCCCTCACCATCTTGGGGCAGCAATGACTCCTTTTCTTTCCAAGGGGATCTCCAGGAGATAATCCACACAGCCACTTTAGTTACATGTACCTTCCTGCTGGCTGTCATTTTCTGCTTAGGTTCTTATGGCAACCTTATTGTTTTTTTGTCTTTCTTTGACCCAGCTTTCCGGAAGTTCAGAACCAACTTTGATTTTATGATCCTCAATCTGTCTTTCTGTGACCTTTTCATCTGTGGAGTGACTGCCCCCATGTTCACCTTTGCTCTTTTTTTGGATTCTGCAGCTGGTATCCCTGATGCTTTCTGCTTTACCTTCCACCTTACCAGCTCTGGGTTTATCATTATGTCCCTCAAGACAGTGGCTGTTATTGCCCTTCACCGATTAAGCATGGTGTTAGGGAAGCAACCCAATCGGACTGCCTCCTTCCCTTGCACTCTACTGCTTACCCTGCTCCTCTGGGCTACAAGCTTTACTCTGGCCACTCTGGCCACCATGAGAACCCATAAATCTCGTCTTTGCCTTCCTATTTCCAGTCTGATCAGTGGTGAGGGAAAGATCATCCCTTACTTGTATGTTATTGATTTCATCTGCTGTGTGACAGTGGTTTCAGTTTCTTATATCATGATAGCGCAAGCCTTGAGGAAAAATGCCCAAGTGAGAAAATGTCCCCCCATCATCACAGTTGATGCCTCCAGGCCTCATCCTTTTGTTGGAACACTTGCTACTGGTTGTGCTGATGGGGTACAGTGTACTGTGCCAGCTCTGTATAGAAACCAAAACTATAACAAACTGCAACACATCCAAACACATGCATACATGAAGAACTTTGGCCAGCTCTCTGCATCTGCAGCCAGCAGATTCCAGTTGGTGTCCATGATTAATTTGTCCACGGCCAAGGACTCTAAAGCTGTGGTGACTTGCATTATTATTGTTCTTTCTGTTTTAGTTTGCTGCCTTCCATTGGGCATATCTTTGATACAGGATGTTTTGTGTAGGAACAATGGTATTGTGCTTTATCAATTTGAGCTCTGTGGATTTACACTCTTTTTTTTAAAGTCTGGATTGAATCCTTTTATATATTCCCGTAACAGTGCTGGTTTAAGAAGGAGGGTCCTTTGGCTTATACAGTACTTGGCCTTTGTTTTTTTCTGTTGTAAACAGAAAACACGGCTTCAAGCTGTGGGCAAAGGGGGTCTGGAGGCCAACAGAAATAAATCATCTCATCATGAGACCAACTCAGCTTATATGCTATCTCCAAAGCCTCCGAAAAAGTTTGTGGACCAAGCGTGTGGCCCTAGTCGCTCTAAAGAAAGTGTACTGAGTCCTAAGGCTTCTGTTGGCCATTATCACTATGGAGGAGGGCAGAGTAGTTCCACCCCCATGAATACCCGCATTGAACCTTATTATAGCATTTATAACAGCTGCCCTTCTCAGGAAGTGAGCAATCCCAACAGCTTGCAACCAACAAACTCCCCATTCAGATATGCCAACTCCTACATTGCCATGCATTATCACCCAACAAATGACTTGGTGCGGGATTTTGACAGTACTTCTGCTAAGCAGATACCAGTGCCCTCAGTGTAGCTGGTGGGAGCCGGCAGTGTCCAATGTTCTACCACAATGGTGGCTATCCGATCTTGGCAAGTTGTGCCATGAGTCATCCATACAATGTTGTATCACTATTGCATGTGCATGAATGTTCAGCCCCTCCACACATTAAGTTGGTTTTGCTTCAGTCAGGCAGCAGCTGGGCTAGGAAAGATAGGGCTGCAAGCTTCATGCCTTAGCCAGGCTTCTATGTTCTCCTGTATGTGCCTTGCAAATTACTATCCCATATTCTGCCCGTTTCATTAGTAGTGTTTCTCCTTTTAAAGATTTCTGCGTGTGTACAGTATTATAACCCCAGAAGATTTCTTCTGGACTCCAGCAAAGTTCAATCTTTTTTTAAAAAAATGTCTGCTACCACAAATCACCAGTGTTTTATTTTTTATAAGTGAATCAGATTTTGTTTTCTTGTTTATATGGTGAGTGCTTGAAAATGTATGTTTTACAAAGTTGCTTTTTAGAAGTTTTCTACTAAGTTGTCTTATTACTAATTTAGCATGGAACATTTTTTTTGCAGATGACAGTTGTGTTAGTTATGTACAAAGTTAAAAATAAGTTATAAAATCTAGTATCCAGTTCAGAGTTGTGGGATTTCTTTTGTGATTCCCTCTCATTCTATTGACATTTGACATTTGCTTAGCTGATCACTTTTGACTTTTTCAAAAACAGAAACCGAATCTCAGCCAATGTAGATGAAGTGCTGGGAGGTATAATATTGTCTTATAATAAATTACATTTTTGGCTTATGCCACTAAACTTTTCATTACTTTGATTAACTGAAATCTTTCAGTCTTGGTCTTTTCCTACTACAATAAGACATTTAAGACTAAGCCTTAGAGTCTAAGGCGTCTAAGACACTTTTTGGCCAATATCTTTTTTTTTCTGTTCTGTTTCTCTTTTTTTCTTCATGGTGCTGCCTTCATCTCATTTCCAAGGACCTTAACACATTAAAACCATTCTTAGCAATTCTTCCAGTATTAGTTTACTGTTTTTCCTTCAAGCAGGAAAACCATGGCAGTTTTCCTATGGGTGCAATCTGAAGTGCTTCATTTGATTGATGTCAAAGTCAGGTGAATGCTAATGGGTTGGGATAGGCAGTTTAGGCTAATGCTGGCACTCTTTCAGTTCCTGGGCACTCTCTTACCAAGACTTTAGTTATCAGCTTAAAATATCTTGAGTAGCTGCAAAACAACTAGACTGAAGCATCAGTAGTGGCTGCATTGGCAAGTGAGGAAGACAAATGTCCCCAAGTTTCATTTTGATCAAAGTTCCAGTGACTTTCAGCTTTTCAGTATGGGTTTAGCTCTTTTGTAACAGATTTTAGTTATGAGTTAAATATTATTCCAGAAGATCACATTGGTGCAAAACACTTATGCAAAAACAAAGCAAGGCTTTAGAGATGCCTAAATCAGTGGGTTTCATCTGTTAAAAATTGTCTGCTCCCCATGTGATAGATGTTTTGACTGGTGATATTATGTCATCAAATCTGTCCAGAGTATCACTTGTACAATGTAAATAAAGATGATTTGTCAGTGTCATGCCTTTGTCAGGATAAAAATAACTAGTAAGAGCAGTAAATTTTATGGCAGTATAGTTTTCTAGCACCCCAAAGACTGATGGAAAGCATGGACTCAGCCACGAGGAAGAGCACTTAGGCAGCAGCAGTTATCTTGGCTAATTGTGTGGTTGAGATGCAGGAATTGTATATGGACCTTTCCTGTATAAAGCATATACACTGAGATAGAGCTCTTTTTTCTTGGAAGTTTGAGATCTATCATACAGCATAGGTTTAGTAAATTTTGCAACATTTTTTTGCCCCCATTTTCCAAAATCAAAATTTTAGGTTGCAAGCATGTTCTTTCCCATAAAGTATGCCCTATGCCCGTGATGGCGAACCAGAAGCCATCGCTGCAGGCACACCAGCCATCGCCTGTTGCTCTTCCGGGTTCCGGCGCACTTGCGCTCACAGGAGAACCAGAAACCGGAAGACAGCTCCCCTAGTGAGTACGCGCATGCTGGCCAGCTGGTCTTCACACGCGTAGAAGCACCGAAAACCAGAACAGCAGCTCTCCGGAGCGCATGTGTGCGCTGGCCAGCTGGTGTTCGCTGTGTGGGGGCACTGAAAACCAGAAGAGCAGCTCCCAGGAGTGCATGCGCATGCCGGACAGCTGGTGTTTGCGGTGTGGGAGCACCAAAAACTGGAAGAGCAGCTCCCTGGAGTGCATGCATGTGCTGGCCAGCTGGTCTTTGTGTACGCATGCGCATTAGAAACCGGAAGACCAGGTGACCGGCTTGCATGTGCGCCAGAGGTGAAATCTAGCACCGGTTCGAGGGAACCGGTAGGAAAAATCTTGATTGGTTCGGAGAACCGGTAAATATTACCTCTGGCTGGCCCCTCCCCTCCCCAACTGCTCACT
>JANHFL010010403.1:0-35395 GCA_032468155.1 Oxyrhabdium leporinum
TCTCTTAACTTACCTTTCTATTTCTGTTGTATTCTTTATTTTGTTTTTATAGTAAAACTGGTTTAACGTTTGTATGGCATGTTTAATATGCATATAAAAAGGAGAAGAATGTGATTGCAGCTGATATATTGAAGTTGTGATTCTTATACAAGAAAAGGCTTTATGGACATTCCATGCTTTCAGGAAGGATTTGAAGACTGCACAGCTGTTCATTCTGATGAGAGATTTTAAGAATTAAAAGGAAACAATAGGTAGTTGTAGAGAACCAGAGATGTTTGGTAAAGTTGCAGTTATAAACAGTTGGGTATAAGAAGAACATACTAAGTTGAAATACTAAGTTTACTGTAGCATGATAAAGTTGTTCATTCTTACTGTCAAGCTGTCATTTTTATAAAATGATTTTTTTAAAAAAATAGTGCGGAGTAGTTTTAACACTTGCTAATCCTTTGATGGGAATCCGGGTTTTTCTGATTTTTCAGTTTACTTTAAACACTTGGGCACAACAAAATTAATTTGCTAACTTGGAATGTATAGTTATATAGCTAGTATATATATCTAGTATTTAAATTGAGAAATAGTAAATATATTTAAAATGATCAGTGCTGTTGATTAATTAATACATATTAAAGAAGCCCAATATTTTTTAAAAGAGGAAAAAGAAGGACTTCTGGTCTCCTTGTCATTTTTCTACAGGCATATGATTGACTATGGTGGGAGCAGAACACTGGACTACATAAGCTTTAAGTATGAAGCTGCATAATTTTGACATTTGGGAAAGAATTGCGAAACAATTGCAAATTAACTGTGGCTTAAAAATCCGGGGATTTAAATCATTTTTCCTTGTCTGTGCAGAGGTAACAGTTGGATAAAAATTAAGATCTAAAAATCACTTTTGAATGAATTGGCCTTAATGGGTTGCTGGAAATAATACTAATTTATGTAGAAGAGCATAGGATAACACTTTTTATCAAGGAAGAAAGAATTAAACTGCAACCGCTTTCAAGATTTATTAAAAGTTTTCTTATTCTGTGGCAGTTTATTGACTGATTTGTAATGAATACGCTTAAAGGTACTTTCAATCAGAAGACACTTTTTATTTAGTAATGTCTAACATAATGTTAACAGATAAAGCCAGACATACATAATGCATTTTCTTGAGGTAAAAAATTAGTTTAGATCACTAAAGGGTTTTGTGGAAATCAATTTTTAGCACGTATAGTATAGTATTTCAGTTTTTAGATTTTTTTCTGAGAACGTCTTAAACATTCCCCCTGGGTTTTCAAATTCCTGGAGAGTTTACACTTGGATTTTTTATTGGGCTGGGCTAGGGATCAAAAGAAGGGACAGAACCTGCATTTTTATATTTTATATTAAATACAGTAATAGCACTCTGCTTGGGTTCAGGTATTCAGTGCAGAAGAGAGATTTTTGTCAAACTTTTTTGAACATTTTTGTTTTACATAGAATTCTATTGCCTATGACCATGAAATCCACTATTTAAATATAAAGTTGGACTAGCTACAGTTGAAAGATTCATAATCAAGGATGCCACTTATTTTGCCTTCTCAAACTGGTTGCTAATTGGATTGTTGTGTAGTATGTGGTAACTTGCAGATTTATAAATTAAAAGGTTACACTAAATGTTCCCATAGAAAACAGTTTGGAGTGGTTTTCACTAGAACAAACTGAATGTTTTGTTTCAGATATAGACCTTAATATTACTATTCTGAGAATAAGTGTTTGTCTGAAGAGCAGGAGAAAGTCAAATACACTGATAATAATGGCAGTTGAGAAGAGGGAGGAAAGGGAAGAGAAGGTGCTTGGAAGATTGAGAAATGGTGGGTTGTTGAGAAACACAGATTGATGGAACCTGGAATATCCAAAGTGTTCCTCTCCTTCCAAACAGGAATCAGTATGAAATTGCTCAGCAGAAATCCACTGGTAGGATGGTTTGTTTAGAATTAAACCAATACATTTTCTGTTTCATGCAGAAACTGGAAATTGGCTATGCTAATTGTTTTGGGCAATTAGTAACATTTTGATCCAGTAGAACGGAAATGGCTGAAGATGCTAAATGAAGGGATTGATCGCTAATAGCAATTGACTTTCTTAGCTTTCTTGGAAAAATTGGATATGTGATATGACAGAGTGAAAGAGTAGGAATCTGTTTTTTGCTGGTTTATGAAATGTAATAATTTCAGTTTATTCTGACTAGTTTTTTTGGTTTTCCACTTATCCACCTCATGGTCACAAATAAAGTATTGTTGCAGTTTAAAACTTCAGGAGATCATCAGACTGTATCTTTGATCTCATTACTTATGAATTACTTTTGTAAGGTGAGATGACTCTAGGAGTAGAATAAAAACAAGAAAAACAGTTGTGTCAAGGAAAGAACAAATATTATCTTGGGAATAGCCGACACACAAAAACAATCTCAAAGAAACCCCCACTTCCTAGTACAAGACTTGGAGAAAGAACAGGTCTTCAGGGTGCACTGGAAAGAAAGCATGGTGGGGTCATTCAAATCTGGTGAAATGGTGTTCAATTGTCATTGTTTCTATATAAGTGGTAATAAGAAAGTTTTATCTTATAAATCAAGTGGTTTCAGACATACTGTTTATTTGAAAGCTCAGTACAAATTATTTAGATTAAAAAAAATCTACAGATTTTATATAAATAATATTTTATCTATGCAAGATGAGTTCATATATGCCAGCTCATGGTTTGCTTAACTATAACAGTTCTGTTTCTTCACACATCACTCTAAGCATAACCCATAGTTTACTAACCACATGTTGCATTCATACATGACATTAAATCAAAGTCAGGACTTCTGATGCAGACATGAGAAACCAAACACGTACCATGGAGAGTGAAGATAACCACAGCAAAAACCAAAGAACTTTAGTAGACCACTTCTTTGAAACCTCTCAGGACAAGGAAAAGGATGGGAGATCATATGTGCTCCAGATGACTGCTCTTCATAAGGAGAATGCAATACAGTGGTCTTCTGTGGATTTCAGTGTTGGGAGATGAGATTAATGACCAAATGACAGTGGAGCCTTTTAAAGGACACTAAATTTGCTAGTCTCATTTCTAAATACTTTTGGAAATCTATTAAAGCTATTGGAGTTTTTGGAAATGACGTTTGAAAAGCTATCTGGAGAACCTATCTTCATTTCTGAATAAAAGTAAAATTAATTACAGGGAACTTAAAATTGATTTAAGGAGCTTAAAGAATTCAAAATAAGTGGCAAATGGCTAAATAAAATTTTCAACAAAGTTATAAAACAAAGGTCCAGACAAATTTGGAATTTTTAAACTTTTACTATAAGATTTTGGAACTAACATCATAAAACAGCCTTTCATGGGAACCAGAATTATTTTGTCTGCTATATGTCCTAACAGTTTGATTTCAATAGGACCCTACAGGGGACTAAAATCCAGGGAGGAAAAAGCCTTGCCTTTATTTTTTATTAGAATTGGGATATACAAAACATTGCAACATTTGAAATACTGAAGATCTTGGTAGAATGGCACCAGAAATTAGTAGCCCTTATAAGAACAGTATCAGTAATGATATTTGCTTCTATGGATTGGCCGTGTTTAAAGGATTTTATGACGGAATGACAGGTGAAACAAATTTTGCTTGATGGCAGAAAAAGTGAAATTAGAAACGGATTAAAATACGAGTCACAAGACAGAGATGGTATTTAACATGGAAATACAAATAATAGGCCAAGAGAATGATTTGAGTAGAACTTTTTAGTGGATTTGTAAAAAACAAAAAACAACCTTGGCTGAAGTAAAAATTAAAGAGGAAATGCAAATCATAAATCAAGAGGTAATAGGTAATATTTATATTGGATTTAAAAAAGAGTCTTGTTAAAGGCTTGAAGTCTGCAACGGTACAAAAAGAATTTAAGGGATATTAAATCCTACGACAATATTTGAACTAAAGAGTAAGGTTTTCAGAGATAAATAGAAGGAATATAAAGTTAGTTTATTTGATGAAGTTTAAGATTTTTTAAAATGAAATTCTGGCAACTTTATAGGCTTGCTTGACACCAAGATTTGTTGGTAATCTTGAAGAGCTACCAAACAACTTGTGATGAAGGTTGAAAGTTATGTCATTTTTAAAATTTCTTTGCCTTTTCCTTCTTTTTTCCTTTTCCTTTCTTTGCCCTTTTTACTTTTTCTCTCTGAGCTTAGCTTCTATTAGTCTGTTATTATTGTAATTAAAACTTCAGCGTGCATAAACGTAAGTGAAAGCCAAACTTGACCAAATGAATCTCATACTGCAAGTAAAGGATTTTGAATGGAGAGCTAGGAAGAAAGAATCATGTTGCAGCCAGAGGAATTACTGTATTCTCCCTATACAACCATTTGTCTTTGTGGAGGGAGAAATCTGTAGTTCTTGATATATTGTTGAATTTGTTTGATCATGAGTACTACAAAATAGATGTAATCAAAGATGTCCAGAGAAGTTGAACAATGCAGTGTGGATTAATGGCTACAACTTGTATATGTTAATACTGTGAACTGTATTAATCTTGTGAACTATAGAAAAGAGAATAGGGCATGCTTCTTTTACTTACATGAGGTCCACATTGGGTGTGCATCGCTATTTGTCATTTTAAATAAAATTGGAGGAGGGAGCATATGTGTGTGCTCACAGTCACGCACAAGAGTGTGTGGGAATACATATGCAAGAAGAATCATTGCTGGCACTACAAAGTGAACTTACTAATATTTATATATTCTTTGGTTTAATGTATATTTCAGAATGGTTACTATCTATGGAGTGATTTGGGATTGCAATTTGTCTTGGTACAGCAGGATGTAGAGCAAAGGTCTTCCTTTCCAAAATGAATTTATGTAGCTATGTGGAATTCTGATACATTTGTGGAGCAATAGCACAGAAAAATAACTGCAGCGTGTGGTGTAGTTTAGTATACAAAAAATACAGTTGTGTTCTTTAGCTACCATTGTAGTTCCAAAACATTCCAGGTATTCATTAAATGAAGTCTCGAAATACTTGCAATCATGAACACATAAAGGAATTAAGAATTCTCAAACAGTACCTATGTATTTCATCATCATCATCATCATCATCATCCTCGCCATTGTCTATCCACTGCAGGATGAAGGCCTCTTCCACATGTTTCCCGATCAATATGTTTCCCAATCAGCTTTCCTTTGCCAGTTGGGCCTGCAATACTTGATGTCACATCTCCATCTCTCTTTTGTGGATGCTTTTTATCAAGTGGAATCCATTCTATGACTACCTTAGTCCCCATCCATCTCTTCTATTCTTGTATTTTGTCAAGCTTTCTAAACTCTTCTAATTTCAGTTGTTTAAAGAATTAGTTTCTTCCTAAAACTTTGTAAGCTTGATTTTGAAAAGTTTATTAGTTTATCATGAACAATATGAACATTTTATTCTTAAAGATCAGGCCTTTAAAGACTACCACTGGATTTTTAAGTAGATTCTCTGTACCATTATGTGGGAGTGTATTTTTTCTGAGTATTCAGTTTATCAATTTTATGATAGTCTAAATGTTCTTTAGGGTATTTGTTAGTCTGTTAATATGAGAAGAAAAAGCATCTGGTGGAACTAGTACTTGGTACAGCAATATTAGGAACATACGGTACAGCAGTCACTTCGTGTGCATCCAGCATAAAGTTTGGGTAGCGTTGGCACTGAATGAGCTACTGTGCTTGTTCCTTTTCTTTCGCCTTATGATATTTTTATAATGGAATACAAGACAAAACACTGGAAGGCTTGTGAGCTGGCACAGTCATGAAAGAAAATAATATTTCTTTTCTGTAACTGGAGCTCTCAAAATATCAGCACTTGCAAAACTACATCTTGTTTGAATCCATTACCTTTTTTCACTGTAATGCTATATTAGTTTAGTTTAAACTGCTTGACAAGCTTGTTGTCTTTTTGTATCTTAAAGAGTATCTACGATTGACAGGGTTTCTTGTTAGGTAGGCAGTATTTAGTTCTGGCAGAATGGGTGCACTCCAGGTCCCCCTTCTCAGGAACAGCATCTCCCCAGAAATAAAGACTTTACCCTTTTACCTAAGCTTACAGAAAGCTTTGAAAACAAGGCTTTGGTCCAAGGCTTGGGATTAATATTTTATTATTTGGCTAAGGGCTTTCATTTCATTTTGTTTAATTTTATGTTTATAAGATGATTTGAATCCAGACTGTCCTGTCTTATTTGATGTTTTTATGTTTTGTATAGTTTTGTAGGCTATCCAAAGTCCATTGGACTTGGATAAATTCAAATAAACAAAAGAAAACTTGTCCTTTTTAATATAATAGTTAAAAACTATTACCTGTCAATAGCTATTTTGTATTTTTAAATAATTATTCATAATTAGTTTAACTTTTGAACTATTATCCTAGCTATCCTAATTTCTTGGGATTTTTTAGCTGTTTCTTAAATGCACTGTTTTTCCTCCTCTATATCAAATTCTGTGATATAGAATGATATGTATTATAATGCATAATAATCAAGCCTTGTAAGATGGGTGGCTAATAAATTTTACAAATAAAAATATGTGATATGGTTTAGATCATTAGGATAAATGGGACATTTCTCTGTAGTATCTGGATATTGAAATCAATGGGTAAATGATGTTGCAGTTAGTAAAGAACAAAACTGCTTATCAAGTGGCATTCATTTAAACAGATCTTGACCAAAGACCACAGTCAAGTTACTATATTAAAAAATGTAAAAAATAAAATAAAATTATTCCTATCAAAATAATTGCCTGATAATTGTAGCAGTGACCTCCAAAAAGTTACCATGTTTCCAATTTAATATTGTCTTCTAAATCATCTGTCCGTCTTGCCCTATTTCATATTTAAGCTTGAATAATAATATAAAATAATATATTAATTTTCTACAATAATATTGTAGAAAAGCAGGCAGAGCTGGGGGGTAGAGTTAAGTACATCATCAGTTTAGAGTAATAATGTTCCCACAAATAATCCAAAGTCCATCCACTCCTTAATTATGTTGATCCTTATATGGTGCCAATTTAGGGTTGAACCTTAGTTGACTAGATTATTGTGTATAGGGTTAAATAAATTTGTGCTACAACTTAATAGATGGTCCTGATCCTTTGTACTTGTCAATTATAGTTTTTAGATAACAAATTTTCTCCATTATCATTATTTCAAATGTTGTACTTCTTATATGCCTGATTTTATATATTTCTCCTACAGTGGATAATCTCATAATCCTCTAATGTTACCTATTAAGTTTTAAAATCTATCCCCTTCCCCAAAAAAGCCCCATAAATTTGCAGTTTATTTTGTGTAATTTCAAAGTTTAATTAGCATATTCCTTTTTTCCACCATCTTCGTTGCATGATGAAATTCTTGCTGATCTATGGTTATCAGGTTAGGATTATTAAACAATAACCTTATTAGAGCTATTTTGTATTGTTAATCATAGCATGAGCTAGAATTTCTTGGCATCTTATGTTGTGTTTTCCTGTGCTATTTTTATTTATTTCCAAGGACTTCTCTCTTCTTGTTTCCCTTTCATAAGCATCAGACCCATTTTTCTTGTTTTCCATGATTGATTATTGAACAAGGTAGTACTGACATTAACGTATTACCATGCTGTATTGGTTGGTTGGTTGGTTCTTTCGCCATGCTCTTCATTGCAATGTACTTCTCTTCTACATTCAGTTTCACTGCAAGTGGCAAACAATATGGCATGTTAAATATGTAGAATGCAGTCTGTTAATATAAATGCGATCAGGATAGTAAAAAAAAACGTGCTTGCTGAATTGGTATAAAATTATTATGGCCCTCTGCAGCAAAATAGAAGTAGAATGAGGCTTGGTGCTGGGTTCGGGGGTTTTGTTCCCCCCGTGGTTGTGTGTAATCAAGCTGTGTAATGAATTTGGTATTACTGGGAACATTTTTCTGATTTTATACATTTATGTTTTTAAATGGGGCACTTATAACTGAAAATTATTCCTGTTCTGAATATTACAGGAGAGGTCCAAAATGAAAAATTGCTGTTTAATTAATAAACAAAAAAAATCAGTTTATTTTATACTGAATTACAAAAGCAAGAGAAATGGTATATTGCGATAAAAATACATGTTGCCCATTGCAGGTAGTCCTCAACTTACGATCATATTTTAGCTCATCATTTCCATTGCTAAGCAAGTCAGTTTTAAATGAATCACGCCCCATTTTATGACCTTTTTTGCCACAGTTATTAAGCGGATAACTGCAGTTGTTAAGTGAATCATGTGGTCACTAAGTTAATCTAGCTCCCCCATTGACTTGGCTTGTCATAAGCTGGCTGGGAAGATTGCTAATAGTGATCACATGACCCCGTGACAGAGCAACCATCATAAATACATATTAGTGCCAAGTGCCAGACTTTTGATAATGTGACAATGGGGATGCTACAATGGTTGTAAATGTGCGAACTGGACATAAGTCACTTTTTTCCAATGCTGTGTTAACTTGAATGGTCACTAAATGAATGTTTGTAAGTAGAGGACTATGGTACCTATAAATATATTCCTCCAAAAGGTTTTACTTACATTTGCAAGTAAATTTCAAGGATTGTTCCTGACATACCCTCTGTTTGCTTTTAGTTATGATAGATCTAGGAGAAAGTGCTATCTCATATAGAATATTGCAGTTGTTGATACTTGGGAAACTAATTTTATAATCTTATGCTTGCAGCGGTTGTTTTGTGAAGGTGTGTCCTAGTTTTTTGAAAAAGAAAAAACTGTTCAGGCTATATTTATTTATGAAATGGAAATATCTTATTAACTTTAGCTTAATACTACTGGATTCTAGACTTGGACTTGTTTATTTCTGTATCATTTTCCAAGACTCCTAGTTAGAGTATTTTAATTTATATTTTGGAACTGCAAAAATGTTCCGGGAAGAAGTTGGAGTTGCTAGGCATGAACCAAGAGATAGGAATGCTGTATGATGTAGGATTGATATTTGTATCTCCTTTACTTTAGGTATTGCAAATGTAATAACTTAACAATGTGCTCTTTTAATTCTGCATCTCAGATGGTGTGAAAATTAAAAAAAACAACTATACTAGCCTGGTTGAAAATATGAATATTTGAGTTCTTAAGGAGAAAAAGAAAATTGGTCAAAACAATTGGTCTTGAAATAATCCAGTTTACATTGCTTTGCCAGTTATATCAAAGCTTTTACTTCGAAGTAAGATAATAGGCTAAATAGCATGGCTGCAGTGGCAAGTTTATTTTAGTAAGAAGTCAGTGTAGGTCATATTGGTTGCTACTGTTAAGAGTCAGAGTAAAAATAATCCCTTGGGTACAGATCTGCATTTAGCAATTCAAACAAAATGAAACAATATTTTAAATTCTATGTACTATTTAATTCTGGACAAACAATATGCATAAAATAATTATCCTTAAGTTCTGAAGAGTTCTTTCTGTAATTCTAGTACAGTATCTGTATATTATACTCAAGAGAGAGGAAAATGAACATTGTTGAATTGCTTTTTGATCTCGCATCAAAACTTTTTGGCTCCAATAATGTACAAGTCGCTGGAGAAGGAAAAGTGTATATGTAGCTTTAGCTTGATTGAAATAAAATATATAGCTAGAATCACAATTATTTAAACCAAAAAACCAAACCACAAGAGGTATATTTTAATATAGGAAGGCATGGTTTATACCTTGTGCCAAGCCATGATATGGCTTATTTCATTTTGTCTTAGATATGTGAAAGGAGCTAGTGGTCAATAAAGTATACTTTATGACATCACAAGTTGGGAATTCAGCCAATTGCAGCTTATTCAACATTTATTGCTTAGCATAATTGGTGAACCATAATATTCTAAAATATGTAATTAGCCACTATATTACTTTGATGCATCACTATATTTATTGGCCAGTTAGTTTTTCCACAGATAACTTGCTGCAAGCAATAGAATAATAGAAACACTTTTTAAGTTAGAAATTACAATTTGAAAAAAAATATAGCTGTGCAATAACAGTGGAAGTATAATAAATATTAGGGATTAAAGAAATAAAGTTTCACTCCCAGGGAGTGAAACTTTATTTCCTTAATCCCTAATATTTATTATATTTCTACTCTTATTATACTTCCACTGACTGTAATTTTACCATGAACAATATTAAATTAAGTTTCCTTTTTTGACTGCAGTAAATGATAACTGATCAACTCTCAGGCAAATTCAACAGTCCAGTAATGCTTTTAATTTTTTTCTTCAACTGTGGGGTGGATACATTATATTCGTCATACACCCAAATGCCTTCACATTTCTGAAGTTTTTTTTCCATCCCAGTGATCCATTGCAGATTACTGGATTTTACTGTCAGTTGGAACAAAAAGCTAGTATCTTGCTACCTAGCTGAACAGGTTCTCTGTGTTCAGGCATAATTTTTTCCCCAGACATCTGATTTTGCTGATAAACAAGCAAGGGAGATTACCAATATGCATTGTTTAAGAATAATCTAAATATATTCTGCTATATAAAAGTTTAGAAAATGCCATTTATAAGAAAATTTGGTCTACTACTTTGTGCAAAAGGACTTTACAGGTTCCATCCTTGATGGACAACTTGGGCTGCTTATAAATTCAAATAAAATATTCTCTTGAAGAGATTCTGTTACTATTGATAAAAAGATGTAGGAGATGACCAGGCTGAGCCTGAGGGAGGGGTGAAGAACATAATCAGTTTGATGTCCCTTTGCACCCACAAGAGATCTAAATCCAGCCCTCTTAAATTCCTTTGACTCTTATCTATCTAGTATTTAGATTATTGTTTAGAAGTAGCCTAGAAGGGTCATTTGAATAATCCAGATTCCTGATTTCTTGCGCCTGACAAAAGCAATGACAATATAGTTCCATATGGTTTTAGCAATGATAACAGACTTTCTTGTTATATTGCTGTCTTTAGACATTCCTAGTAAATATTGGCTATAGAATGTGAAATAGAATGCAGTTGGTTATGCATTTTGAATTTGATGAAAAACGTGAAACCGTTTTGATTTCTTCAAGTGCCCACTGAGTTACAAAGAATGGAAAATGGGGGGGGGGAGTTAAAATATGGCTATGAGTTTTCTGTTACGTGATAAAAATCCAGGTGTAAGTAATGATGGTCCTTCGAGGTATGTTTTAAGTTAAATTAATGTTTATCTTTCAAAATCAGCGCTATTAAAGCAGGTAAGATGAATGTTATGGAGTGCCTTACTGATTTTAGACAGTGAAAAATAAATTCTTTTTAAGCAAATTCTAAAAGTTGCAATAATTTAGCCATCCCTTTTTATTTTTAGTACACTGTAGTATGTAATTGATAAATAATGTATATTTCAGCATAAATTAAATCAGGGTAGGTCTCTTAGTCTATAACAACAATATTCTTATCAACTTAACATATCTATTCTGGAATAAGGCTTTTGGGACAATGTGCAAGCAATATTGTAATTCAAGCAATTATTAATTGATATTAAGGCAAGATAGTTTGGTTCTCTCCTGAAATCGTTGCAGTGAAAACAGATTTTGAAATCCATTTTTCAGAAAAATATTACTGAATATATATGTGGATTGTTTATTTTTTAAGCTAAATGGTAGGTAGCAAGTTTAAGGCAAAATATCTGGGCAGCATTATTAGATACATTACTTGAAATCAGGAGTATATAATTATTTTTTGACAAGGATATGTAATTCGCCTTTAGTGATGATGGAAAACTTCAAAGGCTATTTCATTTACTTGCATTTTTTGAAAAAACCGTTAAGAGTGCCAAATATAAGACAGTGACTATGAATAGTTTTGAGATCCCAGGTTGTGTGTTATTCTCCTTTATTGTTATTGTTATTGTTCAGAATCATTGACCCAGACAAAAAAAGAAAGAAGATAAGATAACCTTTATCGTCACCTTTTACTGTGAATACACTAGCATACATTAATATATACACGCACACATAAATATACACATATTAATCACAATCCATATTGTATACATAGCAAAAAAAAGAGTCTTGAGAGTTAACAAGGTTGACACTATATGGTACAACGCTATTACTGAATTTAGTTCTGCTTCGGATACCGCGAAGCCTCCTCCCAGGAGGTAACAAAGAAAACCGGTCATAGAGAGGATGAGTAGCATCCTGACAATACTATGTACCCTGGTCAAGCATTACTTTTATGCCATGTCCTGGATAGAAGGAAGTAAACGTCTAATAATGTAATCCACCTACCCATTTTACTAAAAATTTCTGTGATGTTCTTCTGTACCTATGGCTTATTTAAATTTTGCAATTACCTATCTTTTGGGCTGCTCCTTAAACTTGTCAGCTGAAGGATTTTTGTGGCTATATTCATAAGGACAGCTTAATTGTAGCTTTATTACAATGTGGAATAACTAGCTTAATTAATCTGATGTCAATTTTAAATATTTATATATTTTATATTATTCCAGATTATATATTTAAAATAGATTTGTTTAACAGATCATTTAAATCAGCTAATAAGTTAACCAAATATACTGAAAAATACTGCACATTAAATTCAGTTACACTATAAGTATAAATTTTTGTCATGGCTTTTTTGCCAACGAGAAATTATTCTTTAAAGGATTTTGTATTTTATCTCATCGGAAAGACAGTTGCAATTCAAAATAATTGTTTCAGACTGTAGCCTATTTGGAATGTATCTGTTTTGCTGAAATTTAGCCTGTGAACAATTGTTTATTTCTTACTTTTACGCAAGGAATATGCTGTGTAATATGCAAAGTAAGTGTGCCTCTTGTCATTTTTCTTTCCTAGAAAACAGAACAGTGCCAATACCAACTTAACTAATAACTGGTTTAAATAAACTTTTAGTCCTCTTAGGAAAAGTACCTTGTTTATATACAGATGGACTGATCAATCAGTTATATTAGAAATTATGTTTTTTTTAAAAAACCATGCACTTTCTTATCTTTTTTCTCCACTCCTTAGCATACATTAAAATTAACCTGAACTTTGTAGGTTTCAGTAACTATGATGTTTTGTTCAATTAGAATTTTTGAAAGTCTTTTAACACTGAAAGAAAATGCTGGTCAAAAATTGCAAGTTTATAATAGCTGCAGTGTACTGTTTTTCTTCAGCTGGTCTTATTAAGCAGTATTTTAAAAGTTCAGAATAAATGAATTTTGGTTAATACCACCCTAAAATTTCTGTCATTTTGTAGAGCAATTTGTCCGCTGCCTTTTAAACTAGCTCAGTGTAGTGATTAACTTGGATTGGGACAATGTTCAAATTCTTACTGCACTACAAAACTCACCTGGAGACTTTGGACCAATGGTGCTCTCTCAACCTAGTATAATTCACAAAGTATGCTATAATAGTTTATCGTAGTTAATTAATTAAAAAAACCCAATGAAAATAATTAATTTTCATTGAGTTAAATTCCAATCCAGGCTACAATTTGCATACTGCCTGAAAAACTAAGAAAGTAAACAGTAATGGTATTTGAATTTCCTTTTAATTGAAGAAAAAATATTCTAGCTTGGGTTAGGAGAAAACTACATTGTGGGGGATTTTTTTGCTTATTTTAAAGGGGGCAGTTTTGTCTTGATACCGGTAGAAATTAAATTGCCAATGGGAAACAACCTAACCAGGACACACCTTGTTGCCAGGACAGATCCAAATGGTTGGAAAACTTTAGAAAATGAGTAGCTGTGGAACTACTTGATAAAGAAAGAAACCTACAGCAGTTAATCATCCCTAGACAAAATAAAATATATTTTTTCTGAGGTTTGCTTTTAGTTAGTTGAAGATATTTGGATTCTGATTCTGCATGCTTGACGTGAAGTTTGTAGGCAGTATTGTTGAATCTAAATAATTTCTTTGGCATGGAATAGCAAGAGTATTGGTTGTACTTTATAATTTGGGCTTCTAAGGATAGAAATATTTATCTTTCTTTTAATTTCCCCTTTTAAAAGTACAGGTAGTCCTTGAATTAAGACCACAGTTGAGCCCAACGTTTATGTTGCTAAGTTAAACATTTGTTAAGTGAGTTTTCCCCATTTTACAACCTTTCTTGCCACAGTTATTGAGTGAACCACTGCATTTGTTAAGTGAATCTGGATTCCCCATTGACTTTGCTTGCCAGAAGGTTGCAAAAGCGGATCACAGGATGGCTATAAATGTGAACCAGTTGCCAAGCATCTGAATTTTGATCACATGACCATGAGGATGCTGTAATAGTTGTAAGTGTGAAAAACAGTCACTTTTTTCAGTGCCTTTGCTATTTTGAACCATCACTAAAGAAACTGTTGTAAATCGAGGACTATCTGTATTGTATTAAATATGTAACAAATTGATCTTCTAAACGCCCCAAGATAAATATTAAATTTACTGATACGGTGGTGAAACAATGGGCGTACTTAAGTTTGAATTAGGTATTTGAATACAGTGTTCGCTTGCATATGTTTCATTATCCAATTAGGTAACAGCATGATCTCACACTGATATTATGCAGTTGGGGAACATAATGTCTGCCAGCAAACAGCCAAGCGACCTCACAATTCAGCCGTCTTCTATTAAAAAATAAAATCTTCACCTTTTTCAGTCTATTTGAAATTTGAGATTCCCAGAAACACTAGACATTTATAATCGATTGAAATAAAAGCCCAAAACATTTGGAGAGCGCTAGCTAAAACATTGTATCAAATTATTATTATGTACAGATAGTCCTCAACTTACGACACGACCATGGGATGCTGCAAAAATTTGTAAATTTGGGCCACTTGCTGAATGCCAAAAATGTGATCATGTGACTGGGAAGGTGGCTGCCAGAATTTCAAATCAAGTTCATAACTTTTTGGAGGGTCCATTAGGACTTTGAATGGTTGCTAAGTGACATTTAAAAGTTGAGGACTGCCTGTATTTAACTTTAATGGCTGTCCAACTCAGATTGATTCTGGACAATGTGCAATGCCCAAATTAGTTATTAAAATACATATCAAAATCATAGGATGAACGGGTTCTGAACAGAATTTTTATGAATGAAATTTTGTATTAACTTCTACTCACATGCATGCACACACGCACGAACACACAAATACACATACTCATGTGCATGTTGCTGTCAGAATGGCCTCCTGCAGAACACATTGCTCTGATATCCATTGTGGTTTGTCACTCAATTGAAGTTTTGAGTTTTCTGCACAGTTGTGCACCTTAGTACTAGAGATGCAAGATGTCTAGTGAAGGAAGATTTCTTTTCTCTGGTAGAGATTGGTGGTTGTCATGGAAGAAATTAAGCAGAGAAGAAGCATTATTATTGGCATTGTGATATAGTTGACAATGCTTTCATAGAGAAAGATCATTCTTGGCTGCCAGTCTCTGCAGAAATTATGTGTTTGAATAGGTAATAATTAACGGTTAATAAGTTTTTCATTAGAGGCCAAGCTCCATATGTGCATGAAAGCAGAGCCAGGATTGTAGAAGATATTTTGTTTTCTTGTCTTAAAACAATAGCGCTTTTAAGCAGTAGTCATTCCTTTTGAATATTTTAGAGTTGATTCTATCAACAAATAGTATTGATTCAGTTATTCCTGTATAGCAGCAATGTTCAAAGTACTGTACTAGTATAGCAATTAATGAGAACATTCTTTTTTTTTCTTATTAGTAGTCTGAGGGGAAATACTAATGTGCATGCTTTGCATGCAAAATGCTTCAGTCCCTCATTGTTTCAGGTAGCACAGGCATTGCAAACACAAGGTGCCTAAAACATGTAGAAGTGCTGTCAATTATTTTGCAGACTACTAAACCAGATGGAACAATTGTCTGATTCTATAGAAGTTAAGTTTTTGTGGCTTTATTCGATGCCTTAAATTGAGACATTGCTCAACTTGCATATAAATAAAGTTTTGACAAATATTTTTAAGTTCTTTTGGAGGTGGCAAGGTGGTGCAACAATTAGTGTTCAAAATACTAGAGCTGTGTATTTCTCTGCATGGCACCAAGGAAAGATATTTCTTTAAGAAGCTACAGACAGGTACAAGGTTTATATTTCTGCATTCTTTGAAGCAACTATTTGGAAATGAACTGCATAGTTCAACTGCCATCTTTGCTTAAAGTTCTGGGCAGATGCTTCCATAAGGTTAAAAATTTAGAAGGTGGTTGCTTTCTGTTTATGGAGGTGCCTCGTGACAGCTGAAAAAAATATGTAGATTTTCTCAAGAGTTCTAATCCAAGGTTATGATAGACAAACACAGGTGGAAGGATTAACATGGCATTCAGCTGGGAACTCTTTTCAGAAACCAACCCACTCCTCCTCCCCTTTTCTTCTGTTAATAATTCTTTTACTTTTGACTATATGCTTGAGATTGGATTAGAAACTTAGACACTTACAAGCTAAGTGTTCCTCTGATCTGCCAACTGATTTCTTTGCATATAACCTTCTTAAAAGGCAATCAATTTTTGGATTTTCCGGAGAATCCTTTTCTTCAGTTTCACATACTGCAAATGAGGAAGGTACAGTTAACCTTTATTTTCTTTTTTCTCTCTTCTCTTGTCTTTGGAGTGGTTGGAAACCTAGCCGTTTGTGTTTCTTTAAAACGGGGACTGGGATGCCCTTTGAATTAGAAGTATAATCTTTTAAACAAATGACCTTGAACATGTAAATCATTACCTTGCTCTTTTCCCTATCCAGCACAAAAAGAATTTATATGTGTGCAATATTGGATGCATATTGTACTATTTATGCTAATACCAGATTTATAGAGAAAATTGACTATTCTTAGTCTTTTAAAAATAAAAATAAACGTGACATGTTAACATGGGATTTATATAGGAATAAGAAGGCTAATTGCAGATATTTTTCTGTTGGTTGATAAATCCTTTATTGAAGAATTGTAGCACCGCATGCTAAAGTTTTAAAATGGTGGTAATACAGCAATACTTTTTTTTTAAAAAAAGAATTCTTATTTTGCAGAAACCTTACAGTAATTGATATTGCAGGATAAACAACTTTCAACTTTTTAAACAAAATGCCCCTCTTATTAGCAGTTTAGACAGCTATAGATATTCTGTATGTATATTCTTCTATACTAGAATTACAACTCCAGCAATCTATAGGACTCCCATGAAGATGGTTTTTCCAACACATGCTGCAGGTCAGCAGTGGGATTCTGAGACTGGAACAAAATAGGAATCTTAATTATAATTAGCTCTATATCTTGTTTCTGTTTGTGGTTGTATTTGATATCTTACGAGGCATCTTGTTTTATATTTTTATGTAATTATATATACCGTGTTTCTCAGAAATAAGACCGAGTCTTATTTTCTTTTAGACTTGAAAATAAGTACTTGGGCTTATTTTCGAGGAGGGTCTTATTTTTTTTTTTTTTGAGGTGCAGCAGGCCAGACTCGATGAGCTGGACATGCTGTGGACGCACCGTCACCACCCGGGAGAAGAACACACCAGAGCCCAAATGCTGGGCATTGCCGGACTCAGAAGCCAGGGATCCTGCAGGCATCCTGGGCATATAAAGGCCGCAAAAATCCCCAGGCTGTTTGCAACTCAAGCGAGCCGTGAGCAGGAACGGCGGCACCGCCTTGAGGTTTGTCATACCGGCCAGCCTCTTGGAGCAGGACCCTGCATTGCACTCATGAATGGCAGCACCTCCGTGAGTTTCATACCAGTGCAGCTGACATCCTGCCCTGAGCAGTTGTGCCAGTGTGTCCAAACTGGAGCCTTTTTCATGAATGGCAGGAAAATGGGAAGGGGAATTTTCCTGTCTGTCATCCATTCCTCAAGCTCCCTCTCCCTCCCCATTTTCCTGCCTTTCGTAAAAACGGCTCCACTCTGAGCCTTCAGCATATCCCCTGTCATCCATTCCTCAAGCCCCCCCTCCCCGTGCCCGCGCCGCCACTCGTGTTGGCCATGCCTGTCCCCTACAGGCTTATTTTCGGGATAGGGGTAGTATTAGGCCCACTCCTCAAAAATTAAGATTGGGCTTATTATTGGGGTGGGTCGTGCTTTCGGAGAAACAGGGTATTATTTAGCATGGCTGTAGAATATCTTTCAAAATTAAAGTAAACAATTTAATAACACTGTTTTCTGATTATGAAGCAATTCGAAAAATAAAGCAATTTGAGAAATGAAACAATTCTGTTAACAGAAATAGTTTTTAATCTGTCTTCTAAATATCTAACTTTCCACTCCTAAATTACCCACTGATCAGGAACAATTACAATTAATAAATTCACATGGATTGAAGCTTCATGAAGATTCAGTGCTGAGCTTACATTGCCGTTCAATATAGCAGTACTAAGACTCATAACGTATCTTGAAAGTGAAGGGAAGCTAAACCTGCTGCTCATTCCAGTCCAAGAACCAGAAATTGAACATTCTGGAAGAAATGCACTATTTGACTGTGGGACAATTGCTTCTTGTTTAAAAGAACGAGACAGATGCTATTAGGATCAGACATAAACCACTTCTGTTCAACTAAGTCAACAGAGAAACATCTGTTACATCAGATCTAAAATACATATATTACCTGTCCACATCCAGGGGCAGTACATAGAAAGGGTTTGTCATCACTCATATTCTACAGGTTCTTGTGTTACCTGCATTGGAATAACAAACATAATTAGTTAAGGTTATGCCAAGAATTTATCTTGCATTGATTTGACAAAGCCTCAAATAAAAAACAATATTTCAATACACTTAATTATTTCAAGCATATTTCTAAAATAACATAAGAAAATCCCAACTAATCTGGGGCATTATTTCTCAAAGTGAAATTGAAACTTGAACACGCAATTATCTGTCAAGCTTGAAAATATTTTATACAGAAACTAGGCTTTATTAGTTAAACAGGACAAAAAAGTGTCAATATGTCTCCCTTTGGTAGATTCCATACCTATACAGGTAGTCCTTGACTTATAACAGTTTATTCAGTGACTGTTTAAAGTTACGACATAGAAAAAAATGACTTATGACCATTTTTCACACTTACCACCATTGCAGCATCCCCATGGTTATGTGATTAAATTCAGATGCTTGGCAACTGACTCATATTTATGATGGTTGCAGTGCCCTGACGTCACATGATCACCATTTGCAACCTTCTGACAAGCAGTCAGTGGGGAAGCCAGATTCACTTAACAACCATGTTACTAATTTAACAACTATATTAATTCACTTAACAACTGTGGCAAGAAAGATTGTAAAATGGGGCAAAATTCACTTAACAAATGTCTTGCTTAGCAACAGAAATTTTGGGCTCAATTGTGGTCATAAATTGAGGACTACCTGTATGCCAAAGGGATAAGGTGAAGAATTTACTGAGTACAAAAAACCTCTTACGCCAGAGATGCTATATTTTATTTCTGGTTTTGGATGAGTTGCTTTTTCCCATTTAGAGTTAGTTTATAATCTGGGAGTCCCTGAAGAACAGATGCTACCTATACGTAGAAGAGCCTTTCACAGCTTCATTTTGTACAGCAATGACAGTATGGCCTTTCCTGCATAAGAAAACCTTCCTGAGATCACTCATATCTTGATAACCTATTTGTGGGATGTAGACTTGGAAAATTACTGAGAAACTTTGGATGGTCCACAATGAAGCAGCCAGTGTTTATCAGCAGCTTGAGTTTATGGGTACTGGTCTATCTGCACATGGGATATCAGTTTGTTTCCGAGGCAATTCAAGGTGCTGGTTGTCATCTTTAAAATTCTATATGATCCAGAACCTGAGCATCTTTGTAATATCCTACTTAAAGTGATTCCTTCTAGTTCATTACAATATTGAAGAGTTTGCTCCTTTTGGAACACTACTGCTAGGAAATACCCGATATAATCTATCCTCCCTTCTCTAGAACTTGGAGGTCAGACTTGTCTTGAATCTCTTGGCCTTTCAGAAAATGATCCAGAACTGGCCTTGACAACAACCCTCTGGGACCTGAGGAGTTTGTTCCTTGTGGAGTTTCCTGCAGAGTAAGCATTTACATTTGTTCCTTGATACTTAAGAGTATATGATTGCGGTAATTTTGTTATTCGTATTTTGACTTCCATTACTATGCTCAGATCTATAAGGTGCTCAGAATCACTTGTGAAGGAAGCAAGATAAATATATAAACAAAGACATTACTAAGTGGTGACTAATAGTAGTGGAACCTGATTGCTATGGAAGGTTATAAAGCTTAATGGAAACATAAACTGAGAGTGGATTACATACCATTAACTCAGAGGTTCTTAAATTTAACAATGGAAATGAGGACTATATAAAATATTATCAGAAAATGTGTCAGTGGAATCTTTAAGTAGATCAGATGGGTCTTGAATAATTTTTACTCGACTAAAACAGATTTATTATAATTAAGCCTGACAATCAGTAGACTAAATTTATATCTTAATGTATACAAATGGGACACTTTTTAAATAAGTTTACATTTTAAAACGTTCTAACCAATTTCAGATTCTAATGGATTCCAATGAAAAGTGTTCAGATTCAGTGAAGTGAATCTCTCTTTAATTTCAGGTGGGTAAGTTTATTTCCATTTATGAAAGATTATTCTTTTTACTCTGACTTGGTGGAGTCAATTCTTTTCATGAAATGTTAATTAGAAAATCCACTTTCTGCAATGGGTGGTTTTTTTGCCAGAAACCAGAAGTTTCCAGCAAAAAATATAGTAAAACGTGATTGTGGGATACTACAAATGGCTGAATAATGCAGGCTGAGCACCCAAAATGCAATCATATAACCATAGTGGGGATGGGGTGGGGCATTAGCTCTGGGAACTTTGAATCCAGGATGTAAATAGCTCTAGCGACCAGTTGTAAATTGAGGATTACCCACAATTTCCATCAAAATTGCACTCAGGTCCACCAAAAGTATACACAAGGAAGAAAAATGTGTCCTTGTATACCAAGATGGTATAGGGATAATCGGTGCATGAATTTGTCCTTCCCAACATGCTACTGTTATATGAGGCTCTTAAAAATAAATATATGGGGCAATCTAATTTCATTATTAGAACACTGACCACAACGTAGCTAAATAACAATATTGAAAAGTGCCAGTTTATGAACCAACCATAATTGGTTTCATGCCTTCTGAGCTAATGAGCACACCTGAACTCCCTCCAATTTTTAAAGAAAAAGTCTAATCCCATCTAGAAATGGTTGAAGAGCTTTACGAGCTTTCATCCAGACAATTATTACTTTCATGCAATCAGTGCTATCATTAAGCTGCCAAAAAAATCAAGAACCCATTTAGTCACAATTTCCTTTTTCCCCACAACCATCCATCAGGGTAGCTGAGAAAACGTCTGGCCTGAAGACAAGTCAGCATCAGAAATGAAGATCACTTACTTCCAACACAAATTTAGTTATTTTGTTTCCACCAGATAGAAAAATTGAAGTGCACAAGGGAAAAGAATCTCATGCTGCTACTTGTTCCATCAAATCAATACATATTTGGATTCAGACACAAAATCCTAAACAGTATGTTTTATGAACCACTGCCTCCTCAGCAACATATTATGTGGGGGTTTTTAAGCTATGTTTGCTAATGAAAACATTATCTTGCTCTTTTTATTGAAAAAAGAAATATATCTCAAGACAAGGAATATAATTTAAAAGACATCTCTCTCTCTCAAGAAATTCATTTTGTTTCAATAGTATTACAATAAAGTATTGTCACCCATTGATGCAATAAATGCAACAAACTACTAACTGAATGATCACATTCATTAGCTTTCTAGGCTTCTTAACAATCATGACAGGTATCACCATTCTTGCAATTGTTTGAAAGGCACCTTCTCTAAATTGGACAATTTGGAAAAAGAGCCTTCCAAATGATGAGAATGGCTCCTGTTTGTAGAACATCACAAGGCAGCTTCTATAAGGCCACACCTCGCATTGGCTGAGAATGCTTGTCAGCAGCTGCAGAAAAAGGCAAAGGTAAGTGGAGAAATATATGTGCGCTGCTGGGTTCTGTAACTGGCAGAGGCCTCCTGGGCATGGAGGGGTGGAGAGTAGGTCTGAGCCTCCAGACCCATGGCAACGTTGTGCACACCGGTGGGCCAAAGGTTGGCTGAGACTGGGGTAGATATAGGTGAGTGTGTGGGAGCAATTACAGCAGTCTGAAGTTGGTCATAAGGATGAACTGATTGCCAAGCGTCTGAATTTTCATCGTGTGACCGTGCGGGCTTTGCAAGTCTATAATTTTGAATACTGGTCACAAGTCCTTTCATTTGGCACCATCATAATTTCAAATCATTGCTTTCACACCCTAATTCGAATCTGGGAATTTTACGGTGCCCGAGCCACATCCTTTGGCTGTCCCTATCCAGTCTGTGTAAAGTCAACTGGAAATTAGAAATCAAATGTAAATAAGATGTAATATGTATTCTTACCAGTAGCAACTAATCAAAACCACGTAATTTACTGCTTTTTATAAAGTGGTAAAATTAATGTTCAGCCTATTGGTTCAGCCCTCTGCAACAGTTCTAGTTTCTCATGTGGCCCCTTGGGAAAATTGCATCCCGTGCCCTAATTGGTCCATTTGAGAAATGAATGCAAATAGAAACTTTTATTCAGGCAAATGACACATGACTTGGAGAATATATTATTATATCCATAGCCTGGAAACAAATATTTCTGAGATGATGATAAATAGATTTTATTTATTATTTGAAGACAGAAGTAAATGCATTAATATGTGGTTGTTTCAGGACTTTAGAATTCTTCCTTAGAACACATACATTTTCATTGTTTTTTGGGCAACAACTCCAACCTGCGAAACTAGATATTCTGCCAAATATATGGTATTTTATGAATAAGCAGATTTACAACACAAGGACATTCAAAATGGAATTATCTAAACAATATGTTGGTAAACATGTACAGAGGGAAAATGTTAATTTTATATTTAATAGCCTACTTAATAGTCTATTTCCAAAGTTTTAATCCAAATTCTTATGACCACATATATCAATGGGATCGATAGGGACCCATTCAAAATTCTTTTAAAAGAAAAATTGAAAACAGATTTTAACTAGAGAAATGTATTTCAGTATTTCAAAATTATGTGTACAGAGTAACATTTATAAACTTTTTAAAGTAAGTATTTTAAACTACAAGTAGTTCTCACTTAGCCACAACTGAGACTTGCAATTCTACTATTAGCTAACACAGTCATTAAGTGAGACATCACATGATCAAGACAGGAATTTTATTGCAGATTAATTCACTCACTCTGCTTGTTGGAAGCTGGCTGTGAAGTATAAAAATGGCGATCAAGTGACCATGGAACACTTCAAAGACTATAAGTGCAAGAACCAATTGTAAAGCTATTTTCAGCACTGTTGCAACTTCAAATGGTCGTTTAATGAGTGAGGACTACCTGTACATCATTTCAAAAGAACATATCAAAATCTTTTTTCTTGACTTGGCAATCTTAGTTTACAAACATTCAGAAACTACTCAAGGCGGGCTTTAGAAATTATTTGAAATAAGATGAAAAATAGCTGATTTTTAAAAGAATAAAAAAAGTTTCAGGAGCTGCAATATGTCTGGAGAGAAAACTGTCACAATAGTAACTTAGTAAAATATACACAGGTAGTCTGCCTTACTGACCACTCATTCAGTGACCATTTGAAGTTGCGGCGGTCATCAAAGTTGCGGCTATCACGCTGCTCTCATGGTCATGTGACTGTGATTCAGATGCTTGGCAACCAATCACATTTATGACAGTTGCAGCATCCTGCAATCATGAGGCTGCAATTTGCAACTTTCCCTACCAGCAAGCAAAATCAATGGGGAAGATGGCAAAGGTCACAAGTGATTCTAGTAAATCTCCCCCTTTTTGCACACTGCACCCTCCTCCCCTGGCTCCCTGCTCCTGACCCATTCCCTCCTTCTCTCAGCTTCCCCATGCTTGCACCTATCACATACCCCTGCTCTCCTTACATGGGGCTCCCGCTGCTTCCTGCTTAATGACCCACACATCTTGGAGTTACAATGGCAACCGTGACTGTCTGGATTGCTGTTGCTGAACAATATGGACATCGCACTTTATGACATTACTTAGTGATGCCAATCCCAGACCCAACTGCCATCACCCATGGACTACCTGTAATCATTCTAAAATAGAGAATGAACAAAACCATAGAAACAAGATAATGGACTACAGGTGGTCTCCATGCGTACGACTATCACAGCATCCTCATGGCCAAGTGATCAAAATTCAGAATCTTAGCAACTGGCATATATTTACAATAGTTGCAGCATCCCAGAGTCATGTGATTATCATTTTGCAACCTTCCCAACCAGCTTCTGACAAGCCAAAGTTAATTGCTTAATGATGTAGTTCCCCTAAAAACTGTAGTAATTTGCCTAATAACTGTGGCAAAAGGGTCGTAAAATCAGATGCGACTCACTTAATAACCACCTTGCTTAGCAACAGAAATTCTTATCACAACTGTGGTCATAAATTGAGAACTATCTGTATACAGTAACAGTACATGCACTAAACATCTTGATTCAGTTCAAACTAAATTACAAGCTTAAAACTTGACATGACTGTGATGACATGTCATAAGCATATATAAACATGTTCTTTATAAATAAGCAGACAACTTCTTCACCTTCCTCTATAGGTCCTCTACGAAGAATAACTTTAAATAGGGCATTTAACTCCAGTTCAAACATTACCCAATTAAAATTTAGGCTTCTTCCAGATGACCAAATTAAAAGTGCTATCCATCAGTATTTCAGTCAGCAGAAAAGCATGTCACATAAATCGTGCCGCCCTGATTGCTGATCATTTTCCTACTGTAACAAGGCCTTAGAATGCAAACTTAGTTATTACACGTTAAGTTAAAAAATGTGATTGGTAAACTCCTCCGGATTTGTTTCTTCTCCGACCCAGCATCAACTCCAAGCAGGAAAAAAAGTCTTCTTACTGTGGAGAGGAAGACATCTAGACAGATTTATTGGATTTGTAGGACACTTGACTCCATCATGATTAAGATGCTTAGCATGATAGATTTAGCTACCTGTCAATTGTTCTAATAATAAATGGTAAGCACTTCCCCACGGAAATCAGATTCGTGGCTACTCTGGTTTCCAAAGGCAATCAAGGTGGAGTTAGTACAAACAGCCTTTAGAATCTTAAATTACTCGTTAGGCTGTCTAATGAAATAATTGTGGCAGGTCTCAATCATTACCAAGAAAACTGCTGCATTGTGCACCAATGCACCCTCTACCCTCTAACCCTAACCCTCTGTGCAGCATAGGATTACTGGTCTCTCAAAAGTATCTAAAGTTATGTTTAGAACATAAGATTAGCACGTGTGTTTTTTAAGTCCTAAAACTGTATGTAAAAAGTGTAAGATTTGAAAATGCATTTTATGAAAGATTTGGTCAGATAACCTTTGCTGAAGGTCCAATATTTTCTACAGCCCAAATCAAAATGGTCACTGATGGCAATTCCCAAGAACCAATAAAATCTGGGCAGATTAAATTCCTAATTGTAATGGTAACCAAATGGTCAGTGAAATGTGCCAGATCCTATTAACCACAATTATGTCAGCAAAAGAGAGAAAAGTGTTTAAGAATTGAAATGGCCAAGGACAACTAACACTTGCTACAGGTGGAGATCAGGTGAAGGCAATGTCAGGAGGAAAACGTTCATGTGATGATAGGAGTCCAATGCGAAAGGGTTGATTGGATATAGAGTATCTGTTCTACAACAAGGAATAATACTAACACAATAACACACCAGCAGCCTCTGCTACAGTTAACTGTCACAACCTCCTTTAGCAACTGAAAAAAGGAAATCCTTCTGAGCCGAGAGTTTTATTTTGTTCTCTATTTCATTTAACTCCAGCTGTCTAGATCTCTTTCCTTGCAGGAAACGGTGAAGATATGTGCCCATTGCTCTTCAAAAGCGACACTTGGCCATCAAAAGCCAATGCTTTCTGGCCTTCTTCATCAGGGACAGTGGGGAGGGAATATATCAGGATCCTGTAGCCTTCAGAGCTTCCCTTCCTGCGGTCCCTATATATATATGTCACCATATATACATACATACATGCATTATCTATCTATCTATCTATCTATCTATCTATCTATCTATCTATCTCTTGCATTCCCAATGCTATAAGAGGAGGAGGAGGCTCGGGCCCTCCGTGGCTCCAGCCCCCTTCTTTCCTCCTCCAGGATTCCAGGACAAACGGGAGGAGACGGGGGCGTCCGGGCCAAGGCCAACCGGGAACGACAGGAGAAGGCAGGCTGGCATCGGGGACGGCCAAAACCGGCTGCCCGGAGCACGGGACGGGTCGAAGGAGGAAAAAAAAAGAACACGGAGCGGCGCCGCCATGTTACACACACTTCCCCAGGCTCCCTTCTCCTATCCTCAGCCACCAGGGCCCGGCTCTTCCCCCTCAGCCTACCCCCGGCTAGGGCTACAGCCACACCCCGAGCCGTTATCCTACATACAACGTCAAGGCGAGGCACGGCCTTCCTCTCCGCCTCCATTAAAACAAAACCAGACCGCCACACACACACACACACACATTCAACTCACCCCTCACGACCGCCGGCCGAGCCGCACATTAAAGCCCGGGTTTTTCTCCCCCCCTCCCACCAGGTTCTCGTCACATCTCGCGGGAACTCCGTGACACATCGGTTTCTCTCCCTCTCTCTTTCGCGTTGCCTTCCTTCCCTCCACCCCTGGCTGGGTCAGGAGAAAGCGGGGTCACGGGCCGCACGGAGACGGGCCGGGTGCAGCACGAACGGAACGGAAGAGGAAGGAGGCACGCACAACCGCAGGAGGGAGAGGCCGCGTGGTTGTGGGGTCCGCGAAGGCGGGGCCAGTGCCATTCCGCCGGTGCCTGGGTGGCCGGAAGCAGCCCAGTCCTTCCTTCCTTCCTTCCTGCGCTCCTCCTTTTCGCGCCTGCGCGCAGAAGAGGAATATGTCCTTTCGAGGGCTGGCTGGGTGTTGCCAAGGGCTGGTGGGGAAGGGCAGGACTCTTGGATTTGAAACGCACGGAGGAGCGTCAGCTGGACGCAAAAATCACTGCACATTGATAGTCTCAGCAGACAGATGTCCTTTATTCCACGGGGCAGTCCTTTATTATAATATTTGGTTTTGTAAAGTTTTTCTTGGTTTTCCTCCTGATTTTTTTTTTGTAAAGCAAACCTATAAACAATTAAAAATATCCTTATGAACCTTCTACATTTGCCCATTTTTACACTTTTTTCCCAAAATATGGTCACTGTGGAAGTGTATATACATACACACACTATACATACACACACAACTTATGTAGTTAGCATAAAATGCACTTGGAAATCATTGCAGTTAAGTTAGTAACGCAGCTGGTAAGTGAATCAGGCTTCCCCATTGACTTTGCTTGTCAGGTGGCAAAAGGTGTTCACGTGACCCTGGGACACTGCAACCATCATAAATACGAGTCAGTTGCCAAGCATCAAAATTTTGATCATGTAACCATGGGGATGCTGCAGTGGCCGCAAGTGAAAAATGGCCGTTATTTTTGTCAGTGATGATGTAACTTTGAATGGTCAATAAATGAACTGTTGTACTAACTTGTATGCTTCTCTTTATCTGATAGGAATTATGGATGTTGGAAATCCAGCAGTTCCAGAATACAGTTAATTAACAATAGTAATTGGAACATTGTTTAACGACACAATCATAAAGCATGTCATTGTATGACTGCAGATGGCAGACCTGGCTATGGCAATTGTAGCAGTCCTAGTTGCTCTAATTAAGTAACAATTGTATTAAGCAAGGACTTCACATGAGCAGGATTCCATCTTCTTGCCAGCTTCCCCATTGATTTTGTTTGTGGGAAGGCAGCAAGGAACATTGGAAATTATGATTGTGACAGGATGCTACAATGGCTGGGGATTCCAAGGACCAGTCATAAGCCCCCCTTGTTCAGCACTTCATACACTTGAGCAGTCACTGAGCGGACAATACCCAATGGCCACGTGTATTGCTTTGAGGAAAGCTAAATTAATGCTTGTGATATAACAGGAATCTTAAATGTTGGCACTCGTGTTGTAGATTGTGCAAACTTTAATACTTGATGCAAGTCTTCTACCAGTTTAATTTTATTAGCATCGTCATAATCAATTCTTGCTTTTTGATTTTTTTTTCCAATTGTAAAATCAATTACAGCTAAAAAGAATGCAGATCAAATTAGGCAACTGTATAAATGCCAGCCATGTTCCAGTTGTGGTTTTCAGTAATGTTCAAGCATTCTAACCCAACTGTTAGCCCCCCATCCATCTTGAATCGGATTTGGGGCTGCCATAAGGGAGGATGGGTAACGGTGAGAATGAAAGTAAAGGGAGAATAGCCACAACATTCTTTTGCCAGAGCTCAAGGCCGAGTTGCTGGAGTTTGGAGGGGAGTGACCAGACTTGACGAGAGTTCAGAATGTAGGTAGATTGGAGAATGTGACTTAAGGGTCATCAGGAAGGGGGTTAATTTAGCAGGGGGAAACGCAGGATTTCAGATTCGGGTTTTCCCAGATGTGCCAATATGACTTCTCTAATAAATTCTTACTTGGGTGGACTTTGTGCTGAACTGAGATGGAGAGTTTGGTTGGAATGCTGACACCAACATATTATGCGAATAGAGAATTGTCTACCATATATAATTATCTAAGGAAATAAGATCAAAAAAGAGCAGCTGAAATCACAGGACATGTAATTCTAAAACTCACCTGGTAGCCACAAAACATGCCTTTTAAACCACAATAAGCAATAATACTCAAACTGCTCATTGCTTCTACCTGATGGAAGGGGCAGTTGCTGACCTGAAACCTGATCAATATTCTGCCAGGAAAAGGGCTTTGGATGACAAGATTGGAAAAAATTAAAATGGTTTCCATTTCCTAAAATAGTAATCCTTCCATGTTTAAATCTGTGTTGACTAATCCAACTTCAAGAAGCTTTTTGAGCATGCACAAATGTAATTTGCATCCATGATCCACCTGACTTTCCTATTTAAAATCTCTTTCACTTGTCTTGTTTTAACACACATGCAGCTGGATTTGCTTGGCAATTCTCCATTCTTGGCATTATATTGACATTTTATTTTGAATATGAGATGTTTTGTTTGTTGCAAGTATGCATTTGTCTGGCTTATAAGTAATGGATGAACTGATATTTTTTACTTCAGTACGTTCTCCTTTAAATACCTCTCTGGTTTTCTATTTTATCATTGAAGAGCCTTGATAAGATAAATCTTCCAAATGTTGTATAAAAGACATTTGTTAAGTTACAACCTTTATTAAATATTTCATGTACTCATTATAATCTGAAAAGCAACTTCCATATGAATACTAATTCCCAGTGGTCCATTTTTGTATTTCTTTAAAGTGTCACACAGGTTTGCCGTAATTAATCCTCCCCCAAATGATGACGACTCTACTGGTGCTACCCACAACTGACAGCCATTCACCAAAGGGCATTATTTCCAATTGTGGATATAATTTATGCCCATCTAAGATAAAGCAAAGTCATATATGCAATCTGAACAGATCACATTCACAATATTATTCCACTGAGCTTCAATACCAATTTTCCTGGCATGAGCTCCCAAAAGATAAATGTCAACCACTGGTCTCTCCATAGATTTTGAAAAAGTCAAGTAATTAAAGAACAAATCATGGTAAGTTTAAACTTGTTACCATCTTTAATTAAGCTGCTTTGGAAGTAGCATACATTTCCATGATAAACATTTCCCAAGGTCACGTTCACAGAATCACATTGTAGTTCATTAGTGCCAACACTGGAAACAAATCTCTTCACATGGCAAACAGAATTAAGAATGCAACCATGAGACAGAAGAGACCCATGGCTTCGGACAGGGCAAATCCCAGAATAGCATAGGAGAATAGCTGCTGTTTCAGAGAAGGATTCCTAAACAGAAATACAAGATAAAAGTCACATTTGTACAAATAGTAGAAAGCAATTTTAATTTTACAATAAAGATCAATAATGTATTTCAACACCTGTCTCTCACATTGTTAGGGATGGTCATAAAGGAGGATATGATTTCATTTAATTTTCATTTAATTTCATTTAATTTCCTAGAAAAGTAATGAAAAAAAAGCAATCTGTTCCCTGCCTATTAGCTGATAGGTGATCGGCTAAGAAGGGTATAACATGGGTGGAGCTCTGGCAGGCCAATGAGAGGATGGTTGTGGGGTGATCACATAGCCGATGCTAATGACATCTTAAAGCTAATTTTAAAAAAAGATGCCGTTCATTTAAGGAGGGTGTGACACATGCCATGTGCTAGCCCACACAAATCTGGATAGCAATATAGCCTAGGTATATAGCAACTATTACCTACAACTTCGAAACTTTTTCCAGCCTTCAAGAGTCTTCTGAAATCATACATCTGGAAATTAGCACCATTGGCAGCCCTAAGTGTGAGCTTTTGATTGCTGCCCACTCTTGAAGGAGACAGCTCACACTTTCTAGTACAGCTGATTACCATTAAACCCATTCATATCTTAAAAAACAGATGGTGGGATTAGCTTGCTGTAGGGTATGGCTGCCCTTCCACATGCAATTACAGCCACTTTTATTTCAAAACACAACACTCAATTTGAGATCTTAGCTCAACTGGACGTGGTGAGCCCTGCATTACATAGTTCAGGAAACTGGAAAACTTGGAAATTACTTTAATGCTTATATTTCTGATTAAGAAATCAGTTTTTCAAAAGCTACATATGATGATGAAAAGAATCCTAATCCTAGTTTAGTGAAATCAGCCATTTTTAAGAGATTTCTTTCTATTCTTAAGTGTAACTATCAGTATTATAATGGCACCAATTTCACACTCTTCAGCTAGGTAGGGATAGGCAACCTGATGCCTTCCAACATCTCTGAATATTGGCACATTGGTTGAGATTGTGGAATTAAAATACTAAGAATAGACTCGTTTGACTATCCTAGTCCTGAAGATCCACTGTTTGGTATTATACTTTTCAGCAGTGTATGTTTTGAAGATTGGCTATCAACAGATGACTTCAAAAACACCCATGACTTGCTGAAAGGACTATGACATTGATTCTGTAACTGGATGTGATGGAATATAGTAGGAACGAGGGCGTATATTCCAGAATAAGAAGAAATTTAGTCCAAATAGTTTAAATGAGAGAAAGGGCGAAGATAGCCCCTTGTTAATAGTTGAGTATATTGTAGATGCAGATAGCAATAGCACTTAAGACTTATATACCGCTTTATAGTGCTTTACAGCCCTCTCTAAACGGTTTACAGAGTCAGTATATTGCCCCCAACAATTTGGGTGCTCATTTTACCCACCTTGGAAGGATGGAAGGCTGAGTCAACCTTGAGCCTGGTGAGATTTGAAGTGCCAAATTGCAGGCAGCCGGCTGGCAGCAGAAGTAGCCTGCAGTACTGCACTCTAACCACTACGCCACCGAGGCTCTTAGATAATAGAGTTCTCAGTCAGATAAGATTTGTCTATATGTGTGAAACAATCACTGTATGTCACTTGGTTTTGGGGTCTGGCACAGCTGCTTTTTCTCAAGCAGCCTGTTAATATCCTTGAGGCCCATAAATCTTATGGTGAAAAACTTATTTTTAGCTGGAAAGATGGGGTCCTCTTATTTCTCCAATTACTCAATATTACAGGTAGCTCTCACATTCTGACTTGTTCAGTGACCATGGTCCAAATTACCATGGTGTTAAAAAAGATGACTCGTGACGGGTCCTTAAAGTTGTGGCCATCACAACATTCCTATGGTGATATGATCATCATTTGGGTACTTAGTGCATTTACAATGGTTGCAGTTCCTGCAGTCACATGACCACCATTTGATCTTCGGTCAGTTTCTGACATGCAAAGTTAAGGGGGAAGCCAGCAGGAAATCATAAGTAACATCATGGTTAATGATCTATGGTGATCTGCTTAACAATGGCAGCTGGAACTGATGTCCTACATCCAGCATGGTCATATGACATTTCACTTTATGATGGTGTTGCTTAGTGTTGGAGATACTAGTCCCAATTATGGTCAGTTAATAAGGACTATCTGTATATCTCATTATTTCAAAATCCTTTGACATAGGTTTTATGGTTAATTTACTGCTTTATTTTCTAAATCATAGCCATGTTATCATAATAGTTTTTAAACATGAAAAACTTTTGGTTGGCATTTAGGAGATGTTTTTTCCTTCATATCTGGTTTTATTGGAAAGGAGAAACAACATATTTTAGTGATTACTGGATAAACCGGTAAGTAAAAAGGTCATGGATGACAAATTAATCAATTATATATGAATTTTCAGTCTCTAAATAATTGAAAACTGATTTTTTTCAAAGTTAACTGAATTCTAACTTTGCAACTTTCTCTATAGTAGTATACTTGAAGTTTAAGAAAATATAGATTTGTTAAATATCCATTTTTATCTTCCATTATAGTTTACATTAGTATGCTATGAATACTTATTTTTCCCACAGGTAATCAACGTATCCTATACTCTGTATGAAAGTATGGAGCTTTTTCTGAATTTTAGAGGTCACTCTTTTCCAGTCAAATACATTACAATTTAAACATTTATTTGAGTCTTAGCTGAGATATCATGTTCTTCTTTATAAGCTTTCCTAGTCCTTGAGGGACACTTTTCTTTCAGTTCTTTTAGTTCAGAGGTATGTTTCATAAATGTGACCAAAGGTCGTCTTAATAAGTGTTTATACCTTTTGGGATTCCCTGAAAAAGGAAATCAGGCTAATACCCTTCTTCACAAGGCTAGTAAAAATGTTAATTCAAAGAGGTTTTAGTGTCCAAGTGTGGGAGCTAGTTTAGTTTAGTTTAGTATGGGAGCTAGTTATGATTTTGCTTGTCATTTTCATGCTTTCTTTTTTAAAAATCAAAGTAAAACCACAGATATAGCAATATATGTAATTTGATATATGATGTGATGATGATCTATTATTCTATGCAAGACTTTGAGACAGATGATAATAATTTGCTACCTCCCATATGCCTAGCATAAACAGATAATAAAAAGGAAATTTTCATCTTCCACAAATATCCTAAAACTACTGTTTAAAAAATAACCAGAAAATGCAAGGAACCAGAGCTGTTAAGACCCTTGCATAGGTGTTTTATTTTCAGTTTGTTCTGTTATGATTCAAACAAGGCCAAGCTATTATGTCATGTTGACTTTTTAAAAAGTGTGATATATACGAATGCCTGAAAGATATTACATTACAGGTTGTCCTTGACTTATGATCATAATTGAGTCCAACATTTCTGCTGTTAAGTGAAACATTTAAGTCAGTTTTGCCCCATTTTATGACCTTTCTTGCCAGACTTGTTAAGTGAATCACTTCAGTTGATAAGTTAGTAACCTGTTTGTTAAGTGAATCTGACTTCTTTATTGACTTTACTTGTCAGGTCACAAAAGGTGATCACATGACCTTGGGACACAGCAACAGTAGTAAGTATGAACCAGCTGCCAAGCATCTGAATTTTGATCATATGATCATGGGGATGCTGCAAAGGTCATAATTGAAAAATGGTCATAAATCACATTTTAGTGGTGTTAACTTCGAATGGTCACTAAATTAACTGTTGTAAGTTGAGGACTACCTGTTATCTGCATGCAGGTTAATGTACAGCAAGCCAAGATTTCACCAAATTGACGAAGTGTGTATTAAGATGTTGGGGTGCAAGCTTACATTTGTGAAGCTGCAGTGCAACTACAAAGGGGAAGATTATGTATGGGACACTTTATCACACATTTCATCATTCGCCATTGCTTCCCAGCATATAGCCCAGAGTTACATGAATATCAGATAAAAGGTAGGTTACCTGGCATAACCAATGATTAGACTCCCAAAGACTGTTCCAATACCAGCACCAGAACCAGCCACTCCTACTGTGGCTGCACCTGCACCAATAAATTTGGCAGCGGTGTCAATGTCCCTGTTGAGAGCACTAGTTTGGAACTCCCTTAGTACTAGTTGATTGCCAGTATTCTGAGAACCTGTAAGGAAAGTAGTATTGCCCTACAAAAAAACAAAGAGAAAACTCCAAGGATTAATTTCAGTGTAATAACCTGATATTTGTATTATAAAATTAAAAAAGCATTCTAGAAGCAGCAACATTTTTTGAGGTAATCAAATTTAGGAAGTGTTTTTACTCTTTCTGGATTTAACCCAAAAGCCTTACCTAAAGTAAAATCCATATTATTAAAAATAGTCACCATCACACCTCTGATGACCATTTATTATTTCTGCCCATATTAGTATATTAATAGCAAGATAGCTAGAATGGACAACTAGTAAGAGAACGCTGTATTTCTGCTTTTGTCTTCAATTTTCCCTTTTGCTATTGGGAACCAATAAACCAGATTCTGCTACTCAATGTGCAGTTTTAGAAGCAGATACAATGCTGAGCAACTAGAAAGCATGCATAAAATTTAAAGAATCTGGGTCTGAGTAGTAGTGACATGGAGACCAGTGAGGCTATTAAGAGAGAAATACAGTATTAACCTTAACATAAAACATGAATTGGTTAGTGCTGCTGCTTAGATTATATTCTATTCCATGTTCATTAATGAAACTAACTTGCTCGAAGCGAGTAAAATATACTGTTTAAGGGAAGGAACTGGGAGGTGGGCAGAGAAGGTGGCCTGTAAAGGCAAGGTCAAATTTACAGCTTGGTACTTTACTGTGAATTATGATTACTAGCACAAGAACACATGGGCTCACCAGATAACTTAGGAAGCTACAGAATTGTTTAAGGTACCTCTCCAGTCCTGACTTCCGGCCTAGACAACATCGATGCAGAAATTGGTCTGTATAGGATCCTTGATCCAGTACGCATCTAAAGATCAGAGAAGATTAACGTAATCAAGCATCATAACAAATTTCAGCGAACTTAAGACTCAAAAAGGTTCAGAACTTTTGGGATTAATTCTATTTGGGACTTCAGAAAAGCCACCTCATCTATAAGGAAAAACTCATTCTAGCACCAAACCTTGTTACATATTTAACCTTTAACTGATTCGAACACATTTTAATTGCTGAAAAAGGAGTTGATTGCCAAAAGATATGTTGCTGAAATGGAAAAATCACTATCTAAATTTGTGGGTAATTGGAAGCTACTTATGGACTTTTTGTGTAAAAATTTAAAAAATGAATTTGTGATTTATGGTTTTGATAGACAGATTAGCCTATGCAATATGTAATTTTATGGAGAGATTAAAATATATTTGTATTTATGACTTTATTTTATTTATTTATTTAAAATTAAATTTATATACCGCCCCATTCCAAGGACTCGGGGCGGTTCACAACTTAAA
>JANHFL010010403.1:38024-56203 GCA_032468155.1 Oxyrhabdium leporinum
ATAGATAGATAGATAGATAGATAGATAGATAGATAGATAGATAGATAGATAGATAGATAGATAGATAGATAAAATTGACTACTAATTAAAGCATTACACCAACATACAAGGGCAGGGAATGATTTAAAATAGATTCTGTGATCTAAAGCTTTATGAAGTTCTTCGGAATGTGTTAGGCATGATCCTATGAACTTCCCTGTTGCTATCAATAGTATATCTCAGTATTTTTCCCTCAAATGCAATTTGTCTAGATATGCCATATTTCAGGACTGGATTAAGGCCAATTGAAGCCCTAAACACAGTCCCAGAGTGGTGCCCCTTGCCCCTTCCATTGCTTAACCAATAAGTCCTTAAGATTCAATGTGATGAAAATTAAAATCGAGTATGGCAAGGGAAGAATTAAAGGCATGATAGCTAGAGGAAGAAATTCTGTGGGCTTCCCTTGGAGCCCTAAGCACGTACTTATTTTGCTTAATTGTTAATCCAGGGCCGCCCTGTTTTGATTTTTTTTAAAAAAGAGATATTGATATCAAGGGATTAAGGGGCAAAATCATGTTTGTTATACCCAATCAGAATGAAATTGGAGATACTTACTGCAGATCTCTTGTCTCCAGCCCCACAACATGATTCCTTTGAAAGCACAGGCTCTTGCATAAGATGATAGGGCAGCACACAAACATTGTTCATTGGAGTTACAATTGCAGGTATCATACTTGCAACGCTGAAACAAATAGTAATCAGGGAAACAATCAGCCCAGATTAATGAGAGGAGTCAATGGATGAAGAACTGGCACTTGAGAATAGCTATTGGTAGAATGCAGCACTCTATTCCACAATTGCAATGGAAATGCAGTGACACAATAAGAGACCCATGTTAGGAATGGAACAAATTGTGATGGAAGAATAACACAGGGTGAGAAACTCGTATTAGGAATGGCCTGTTTTCCCACTCAATCTGTCATCCTCCATATGAGCTCAGACTCCAGCTTCCAAAATTCCTAACTAAAGGCACATTTAGAACAATGTTTCTTAACCTTGGCTGCTTTAAGATTGGTAGACGTTAACTCCCAGAATCCTAGGGGTTGAAGTACACCAATTGTAAGGGTGCTGAGACTGAGAAACATGGATCTAGAGAGTTTACATAAGGGAGGACTGGTGTACATGAATTGTTCCTTTTCCCTTTCTTTCAAAATCTAAGCTGTACCAAAGTAGTTCCAATCATTTTTTTTCACATGCTGGAGTGTACTACTCCCATTTTTTAAAAATGTGTTTTTAAAAGCTGAAAATATACTGTGTTGCAACTCCCAGGGCAAACCACCTAAAGGAAAACTACCACTTTGGTTAAAAATTAGAAATTGGCTGCAGTGCTGTATTGGAGCTCAAATAGATGCATAAACACTAAAAACAAACCCATTGCCATTTGAGTTTGCCTGAAGCCAAGTTCTTTAAAAAATGCTTAGTAAACCACCCAGAAAGCCTCAGGTTTTAGGTGATTTAAATTAATTCTAAAATATTGGATGATCAGCAAGATCTCAAAATTCATACCTTATAATAATCCGTGGGCTCAATCACTGAATGGCATCTGGTAAAAGGACTTGTTGTACTTTTCAATAAAGAGCACCAGTATTCAGCATATTTTTCTATACCAGAGAGAGCAATGACACTTGGTTACCAGCTATTTAATATTTTTTCTGTTTCTCATATGATGTTTATGGCAGTATTCTACTGTTCGGGTTATTTTGATCGCCACACAGTAAAGCAAAGCAAAATTGAAGCATCTATGCAACTCTATGCAATAGAATGCATAAACCAATGGATATTGTTGGCTACCAGATCATCAGAGGACTATAGTGCCTCTGTAGGTTTAATCTCCCTAGTCTTTACTTGTTTGGAAGTAGAAAGCATCATCAGAAGAAAAGTATATTCTGTAGGAAGCGTTAAGCCAAGCTGGTGTCCATTTTTATGACAGCAATTGGCAAAATGAAAATTTTCTCTATCTTCAGCAGTTGGTGGGTTTCTTTTTCCTGAGTCTTCTAAAAAGAGAGATTGAAAGTTGCTGCTAATGCCCAGTTGAAAGCCTTTGGATTAGCTCAGATATATGCCATACATGGAAGAGTACAGCTTGCAATTAGGACCAGACTCGGAGATAGGCTATTAATTATCTTGATGTTAGTGGATTTGGGAATGTATTGACAAAAGCCACTCATTCCTTACCATTCTCAAGACTCAGAGAGCAAGGGTGTTCCAACTTATCTTCCATATCACTACAGCTAGCTTGTGCTTTCCAGGAGTTGACAAAGGAAGCTCCTGTTGCTTCAACCACTCCACCTGATGTTTTTAAATCATCACTTTCTACTCCATTGTAATCTCCGCAAAGTCCTGTTGATAAAAACAACAATTGAATGTCTTGATTGAAATTTGTTATTTTTGTAAGATTTTCTAATTATTGATAGCAATAGCATTTAGACTTATATACCACCCCATGGTGCTTTATAGTCCTCTCTAAGTGGTTTACAGAGTCAGCATATCACCCCCAACCATCTAGGTCCTTATTTTACTGATCTCAGAAGGATGGAAGGCTAAGTCAACCTTGAACCCTATCAGGATGTGAGCAGTGAGTCAGCTTGCAATACTTAATTCTAACCACTGTGCCACCATGGCTCTATAAATTTCCATTACACTGAACAGTAATTCTAAACCAACATGAACATTACCAGGTAATATTAATGTTTTGTTTTGTTTTACATCAGTCCTTATTTATGTCAATGCTCTTGATTGTTAACTTCTGAGGTGACCCTTTTTAGTCAGAATGATAAATAAAGAATAGGAGAGTTGGGATTGCAGAGAAAAATGTATCTAACATTGAATTTTTTTAAGCCTCTTCATGTTAGCATTTTGAATCATCAGTATTAAACACTCCAAAGTAGCTTTGTTTTATATGAGAACAGATTATTGTGAGATTCTTTCACATATAGAGATATTAAATGGATAAACATCAAAGTGAACAACATACTTAGTAACAAAAAAATCCTGGAGATTGAGATATGCATTGTAAGGTGGAAGAGTCTCAAAATAAGTTAATAGCTTGGCTGGTATTCCATTCTATCATAGAAAGTTACCACCCACTCCTCTCTTAGAAGAATGAAATGTTCTAGGAAATACTAAAAAGGCAGAATATTATATGTCTCTGTAGAAGAAAAGGAAAAACATGCTATTGGAGAGCAGCCCACACCTTTGTTAATAGCCCCAGAAAGACTGGGCCATCCTATTTACAAAACAAAAGGCCTTCAGCTCCAGGGTGATCGGATTAGCCCTCACTCAAGATCCAAACCAGGACAAAGCCATTAAGCCATAATAGGAATTGCCCAACACCCTTTCAGAACACAACATTCTTAATTGCATCATCACCCAGCAAGATTCAACCAAGCCGGGGACACACAGGAGCCTGCAAAGTTGCCCCATGGGAGTGACAACCAATCAATACATTTCTTGCACAGGAACAGGAAGCGCGTTCAAAGCCCAAGAGAGGGTGTAAATCTCTCTCTCACCCATGCCCTTGATTGTCCAGGACCTCAAACCACGTGGTTCTGTCCACCATTAAACCATCTTTCCAAACAGCTTCCATGTTTCCAATGTCTTTATCCCCACTTGGAACGGAACCCAAGTGGACATTTCTTCCAACACAGTAAAAAGCAGTAATGCTGCACTCTGTTGGCATATCAACCCAAAGATTCGATTGTTGCCATATGACAACAATGGGTGTTGATGAAATTAAAAAATAATTACTATGTAAATAGAGTGAAAATGTATAAGAAAAGAAACAAAATGTTTGGTGGCCAAAATTGTAGGTATACAACTCTGAGACTCAAAAGAGAGAGAGAAAAAAGAAGCCACCTTTTTGAAATTCCTAATGTCTCTCAGCCCAACCCACCTCACTGGGTGGTTGTGTGGAAAATAGAGAAAGGAAGGAAGGTAGACAGACAGACAGACAGACAGATACCAGCTCAGGAGTGTCAAGTTTTAGGGGAAGGGGTGCTAATATTGAAAAGACTTCTGAAAAACAGTGAAAAGCAGTAATGGCACACTGAGCCATCATGTTTGCTCAAGGGTTTATATCTCACTTTATACAATGATTAAGTTGGCTTTGGGTATCAGTGTTGAACAAAATATTAAACAGCATCCATAGAAGGGTCTACATTGCAGATGAGATCTTAGTGGAAGTAACTTCCACAAGGCTTTATAAAGGTTCCAGCCGTGAGATCTAAATGTTCAAGTATATATAAATTCTAGTGTAGCAGGCTGGACTAGTATCAGGGAAGTATTTAATGTATGTATTTGTTTCTCTCACCGGAAGGCAAAATTGCAGGACTATGTCTCACTTATTTTGGACATGTCATATGTGAGGAATTCACTGGAGAAAGCAATTATGTTTGGAAGAGTTAGCAGGAAAAGGAAACCACGTTGTCAAAGAACACTGTGGTTGGACATCATCAAAGCTGACACCATCCAGAGCATACAACAACTCAAAGAAATAGTGCAAGATTGAAAAACATGGAGAGACCTGGCCCATGGAATCGCCAAGAGTTGAACACAATTGAATGGATAGCATAATCATGTTTGCTGTGTCCATCAATGTTTCATAACCTATACTACCTCACAATGGAGGAAGGGATTATGGAGAGTAAGGTGACTGGGTGGCAATTATTATACCACGATTAAGTTGAAATTGAATGGCATGGAAACATTTAATAAAGCCTTTTGCAATTAAGGGTCAATTTGACCATTGCAAGCAGTGCAATGGTAAAAGTGATATATATGCTGGACGATTCAGGATAAAGAAACAGAAAAGGTTTTCGTACAAGTAATCCTCACCAGCCTCATTTAGGAATCAAAGTAATGACTGCTGAGAAAATATGAACAATAACCAAATTTAAGATATCCGCAGTGTCCCTCAGTCCCTAATCACACCACAGTCAGTATATGACTCCTGTGCCTGACCTGTTGTTCCTTCCTTGCAGAGCAGTGAGACTGGAAAGGAAGGGATTACAGGAAAGTAAGCAGGTACACAATGGTGAATAAATATTGAAAGTAATGTAATGGCACCAGAGTTGCAAACATGCTATGCAAACAGCATGGTGTGTTACCAGTGTGCGCTAGCTTGCATCTTATAATTTCTTTCCAATCATTCTGCTCTGCTGGGAAGATGGGGAAGATGAATTGGACACTGAAAAGATTGCCTACAAAAATTGCTTCTATTACCACCCTCATGTGGAAAAATTAGAGAAGAAGGGATTACAAAAGAGTAAGCAAGCACAATGGGAAATATGCTGGGTTGTTTACGTAGCGTGCTGTGAGGTGCTGGCACCAGTACATTGCTTTCAATGTGTATTCCCCATTGGGTGTCTAGTTACTCTCTTGTAATTTCTTCCTTTCCAATGAATGTAAATACAAATAATTCCCTTTTTAATTATCCCAGCACCAGGGTGAGCATTCCTTAGGATGGGGGAATGGCTAGGAGGCAAACAAATGCCAAATGAGTAGTCTTGTTAATTTCATGCTGGCTATCCTAGTGCTGCTGGGTGAGCACTCCAAAAGGCAGGGGTAAGGAAAAACAAAGCATAGTTGCAGTTACATTATTACCTCTTAGCAACTGTTTTACTTAGCGATGGAGCTGCTGGTCTCAATTGTCACTAAACGAGGACCACATACCAATATTTCGTTTGTGTGTGAAGTTAAACTCTGCCTTGAGCAATTAGGATAGTGTTCCATAATCTGGTGTTCTTTTGTGTTGAACCACATTACCTTAGCTAGCATATTGGCCATGCTGTTAGACATACATTTATAATCTAAAATGTCTGTAGGACATCAGGCTGAGGAAAGATGATTAAGTGATCTTTTATCTGTGTTCTTCAGTGACAATAAAACATTTCTTTTTGCATATTGTTTATTGTATTTTTTGGGTGACCAGTCTGACAATTTCTGTTTTGTTGTTCCTTTTACTTTATCTTAAATGTGTTAAATAATTACTCTTTATGCTTTTTATGCTGCACTCTGAGTGATTTCTTTTTTGATGGGAAAGGTGGCATAAATTAATAATTAAAAACTTCTGACATTGAGATGTCTGAAAATAAGATAGGTTGGAGATACTTTGGGCAGGTATTTTTAATATCACTTTGAAAATCATGAAAGCACAATCTTTGCAGTTGCATACCTTGAAGCTCCAGCCAAGTATTTCCATCATAAGATTCATAATGTGAATGATAGCTTTCCCCTCTAACATACAAATAATTCACTTTTTCATGCAAAGATCTAACACAATCGTTTAACCCATAATTTATTTTAAAGCTTCATGTCTGCCTGCAATTTTCACTTTCCTGGAAAGGAACTTGTCCCTAATGTTCACATTTGATGAACATTCTTGTTCTCTGGCATGGCTAGATTCATTTCCATCTGTTTGTTTGGCATGGTTCCCACTGAAAATGTGTGGTGCCCCTTCAGCAGGGCATAGGTGTTAACATGATTTTAGAGGGGGGCCTTTATAACACAGCAAGCACCAGTTCTACTGCCAGCAGATCCTGCTGTGTGCAGATAGCTCCAGCTTAGGGCCACATGCTTCATGGCAGGAGATCCCATTTGTAGATGCCTGTAGGCATCATAAAAGCCATACACATGTACTGGAGAACTCTTTCATTCTAGACATTTGGAATGTTGTGTGGGAAAATATCACTGAGTCCAGAGGCAGGAGATTTTTATATATACAAACACTGACAAATTCCTCTTTCAACTTGGGAACCCTTGGAGTCAACATGGCTCAGTGGATTTTAATTGGCCAGACAGCCTTACAAACTGTTAGAAAGAAGGGAAATATATGACCATGTTCCTAACACTGCATCTTGGCTTAAGAGGTAGAACTAATATAACTTTCGAGCAGAACTGGCACCAAGTAATACATGTATGAATCCTAGACATTATTTCTCTCATAAAATGACAAATTTCTGGTATCTGCAGTACACTGAGTTTTCAAAGAACAAAAAGGATCACCGTAATAATTTCAAATTTTAGTTTTGGTTTTGAATTCAAACAAAAAGATCTCTGGATTTAGGAAGTTTGATAATTATTTGAGGTGATTATTAAACAGAGTGGGAGCTAAAAGAAATATGTTGTAAATAGCATTTGCTGTATCCAAAATGATGCTGGCAATGGAAAAATTAAGCACATTATCTGTATCAGAATAAGATATGAAAGGTCTAAAATATATACCAGAATTTATAAATTGCTGTTATTTAGGTTGTTACGAGTACATACGAAAATAGAAATCCACAGAAAATTGAGAAATACATATTATTCTCCAGGTAATGGTGATAACATAAGAACCACATAATGAGTTTTCAGAATTGTGCAACTATCTAAATGTGTGCAATCTAGGAGGAAAAATATTTTCCTAAGTGATACTCATGGAAGTGTGGGAACAGAGTACAGAACAAAAGATAAGGCTATTTGGAGAACAGTGAGAATGGTAACTGTTTTGTGAATATCTACTTAAGAAAAAACCATCTTTCTTTCTTTCTATTTTTAACAAATGTATTTGCCTTCCATCTTGTGGTTTATTTCTCATACATGAGTTAAGTATGCATCTGTATTATGGACTGCTGCAACCTGTTCTACTTGGAGCTGCCCTTGAAAAGTATCTGGAAGCTGCACTTGGTGCTGAATGTAGTATGTGGGCAATTACTGGCATCTCTAGGGCTGCCAATGTAGCACTTCTGCCGCATGACCTGCATTGGGTGCCAGTTTGCTTCTGGATCCAATTCAAGGTGTTGGTTATGACCTTGAAAGTCCTTCATGGCATGGGCCCAGGTTACCTGATAAATCATCTTGTCCTTATTAAGTTGACCCATCCCTCCTGGTCTGGCAAGTAGAGCATATTATGGACACTGTTGGCTAAAGAATTTCAGCTAGTGGTGTCTAGGAGAGTCTTGACTGATCTAGAAAGATAGGCAGGGTAGGCCCTGTATCATAGTTGGATGGGATCCACCTGAAAATCTTAGGGCTATTGGCTGGATGGAGAATTGAAAAAGAAAAAGCTATTTGGAAGGCACTGGCAACTATTTCAGTAACGTAAGTAAGATTGTATAGATATGATTACCAAGGACCAAACTTAACATGATCTATTTTCCTTTAAAGGTCATCCCGAGTATTCTTATAAAAACTTTCATAATGTATAGTAGGGAAGTATAAGGTAGCATTATATAGTTCTTATACAAGTTTTGCATAATGATTGCAGAAAAAATATAATGTTTCTATCTTTGAATAGTAGTGTAACCAGAAAATATATTCTGGTCAAATTTCTGAGGGCAGTCCTACTCATTGTTGCTGGCTTAGATTCTTTATTACTTTGCCACTCAATACCTCAGGTTAGTATATGTCTAATGTGGAAAAAACTGCTTTCAGCCAAGAACATGTAAAGAAAGTATATTGTAGCACACATCTATTTTTAAATACCAGTGTGTACAACATGCCTTGTGAAAGCTATAATTTCCTGGAATTTGAAAACAAAAGTTTTTACTTTAAAAATGATTCCAGGCCACAATATAAAAGGCTCTCTGGGACCAGGGCCAAACCAAGACTAACTGCGTCCATGTGTAGGCCACCTGTCTTGCTGAATCTAAGCTCCTGTTAGAGCAGTTTGCCTTGAGTATATGAAAAGCTTAGAGTTGCCTCCATCCTAATGAAAACTGAATCAGAGACATTATTTACAAAGACACTTGTTAGGCTTTAAGCAGTGATAAAAGATCTATATTTTGTCTTTGATTGCATGATATAACTTGCAATTTAATTTTCTCGCACAGTTTATGTTTTCTGTACTGGAACTGCCATACCATATATCCCAAATCAGAAACTACCCAAGTGGAAGTTCATAGCTAACCTGAAACTGCCTTAAGATTTCTAGTGCCCATAAAATATGTCAGAGCTTGGGATAACCTGAAGGCTGCGATCAGTCTGGTCATAGAACTTGATGGAAGAAATGGTCTTTTGGCTGAGACCTACCCTTGGCTCTGTGGACTTGGGTATTTTGATATTTCACCTTCATGGATTGTGCATAAATTGTGTTCATCCTCCATTTATGATATTCATCTATCAAATTAGCTTTGGCAATGCTCTGCTCCTGGAATTGGATTAATCCTAGTCAGCTCCACTCCTATAAGCAATGAACTCACATCACAGACATATGCACTCTTTTTAACAATGGAGTCTAGCTCATATCATACATCTGTATAGTTTCATTAGCTGCAGGAAGGACCACTGTTACAGCAGGGTGTCTTGAATATATGGAAAGCTTAGTGCGGCCTCCATCTTAATGAAAGCTGAATCAGAGGCATTATTTACAAAGGACACTTGTTAGACTTTAAGCCAGGGGTGTCAAACTTGCATCGTCACGTCATGTGACGTATTGCGACTTTTCCCCCTTTGCTAAAACGTGGGTTGACGTGGCCAGTGTGTGACGCATCCGGCCCGCAGCCCGCGAGTTTGATACCCCTGTTTTAAGCAGTGATGAAAGATCTATGTTTTGTCTTTGATTGCATGAAATAACTTGCAATTTAATTTTCTCATACAGTTTATATTTTCTGTAAAAATTGTATTATTATGAGGGATCTTGCAGAGGCACATTATCTCTAATTGCATTTATTGTTGGTTATCTCTATTATTATATGCTGCAATAATCCAGTCGGGTAGAAGCTTGTCAAGCGTGTTTTCTTTCATAGTTATAGTTTTTATCCTATAAAAATTATTATATTTATGAAAAAAAAAATAGATTAGAAAGGATGACTAGAAAAATATACTGCAGATAAAAATGATTAAATAAGAACTTAGTTAAAGCCAACCATATCTCAAATTTTATCCTTCAACTTTGATTAGCTTATTTTTTAAAGTTATAATTAAAGACAAGATCCACTTTATCAGAGCAGCAAATGTTGCAAGAGAAGGGGAAATCAGAAGATTGGGTCACAAAATGAGCTACAATATGACAGGAAATAATCCCTCAGAACTTCTGTTTGGAAAAGGAGGAGAAAGGGATGGATTATATAGAATCACATCTGTTTTAGCCCAGAAAGAAAATACAGTTAGGTTATATTCACCTTGCTCTTCCTGGAATTGTGCTTGGGTGGCATTACTTCAATTAATTCCAGCTTTTTGTTTCACAAGTTCCTGTTTAAAGACCTCCCAACCTCCAAGAATAGTAAGCTGACTTAACATTAGCTACAGTCCATATTTAACACACTACAACAATATAGAAGAAACAGAGAGATGCTCCTTGGAGTGCTGTAACTTTCCTCATTTTTATTATTATTTTAATGCCAGGGCAAGTATCTGATGATTCCCAGATGTTTCTGCGTCTTGGTCCTTCAACGATGAGTCTGACCATTAAGATGGGCAGGAGCCATAACGGAGGTGCTCCCTGGTTTCTCATAGACCTCTCTCTTAACAGAGCACCAAGCTAATTATCTTCAATTCCTCGAGGAATCCAGTCAAGTATTTGTGTTGACTACCTTAATTTTCATCTCCTCTAATCATTCCTTGCCAGATGGCAATTAAAGTTTATTGGTCCCTGTAAAAATAAACCCCTTCTTTCTTTTTCTTTTAAACTATCATGTGCATTTGTTTCGTAAAGTGTTAAGTGCTCACAAATCATGAAAGGACCACCCAAAATAATTATTTCAAAGTTTACTTCCATATCTTGGTTTCAGTGACATGTGAGGAATGAGTGAGAAAAACGAATGAGGAGAAAAGTTAGCTTAGGTTTCTGTTGCTGTTAAGTATGCTAACTACATGTTGGACATATACCCCTTTGCAGTGATGCAAATGTGTGAATGGGGTTATGGCTTGTCTGCTTTTGATTTAGGTATATGAAGATTAATAAATTTAGATGATATCACACTAGCAAACAAAATGCCCTGGGTTCATACATTAAGCTGACTATGACTATAAGTATGACATCGAAAAAATTCATATGTGTGCTAGCTTGTTATGGGTACTGAATTGTCATATTCCAGTAGTTAGGATTTTTTCAGAGAATCTGTGGAAAATATTCTTGTAATGCTCCGAAGAGCTATCTCCACTGACATTCATTTCATCCTAGAGGAACTAGCCTGATTCTGATTGCAATATTGGGGTGGGGGTGGGGGGAATTGATTGGTTTCTGTATAGCTGTGACATTTATTTCAAAATTATGTTTTATAAACATTCATGTTAAGAATTTTCCACAGGTTCTGCATTTTAAGCCCAATGATGTCTTATTTCACTAATGTTGTTTTTCCCCCCTTTTTTATTGCAGAGGAAAGCAAAAAGTAATAATAATAATTTTGTATTAAAAACAAAATTAAATGGAAGAGTAATCCAACAACAAAAAGTAAATATTTAAAACAGGATAAGTATTAGGAGTATAGTCATAACATACACATTTTATGATTAAGCAACTCTCAGTTTAAATTTATTCCTATTTCTATTGGTACTTCAGAAAGCCAGCAGATTGGAAATTAAGTTTTAATAGTTGCACATATAAGCTATAAAGACTTTGTTAAGCCTCATAAGCTGTTACGGGTTTAGAAATAACACTCCCTCCATCACCAAATATTGCACTGGTATTTCAAGCCAAGCTTTGGTTGGAGACAGTGTCACATTCAGTCATGAATAACTCACAGAAAACCTGGTTCTTGCATAATACTGGGTGGAGTCAAACCTTATTTTAAATATAGGTTTCAGATTTAGTGCTATATGTACAGTGACTTTATATCGTTTATTATAAAGGATAGTCCTTTATTTCAGAAAGCTGTCCTATAGTAGAATACTATATGCATTTTTGCAAAAATATCTTTATTTTGCTCTTGAATTTTCCTTTGTAAAACAAAGTTATAAACATTTTTTTTTATCCTTATGAACTTTTTTCAGATATCCCTTTTTTAAGATTTGTCCTTTATTTTTTCCAAGAAAACATGGTCACTCATGGAGGCCTGGCTCACACCTGATTTGCCTGATAGTACTAATAAACATACATTTTGAAATACCTTGCATCCTTGGTTTTGGCACCAGCTTTTGTAGGGTATTGTAATGTCATGGAAAATTCAGAAGAATTGACAAGATTAAGCAAAGAGAAGAGATAGGTTTGACCCTGGTTCATCAAAAGACAGGATGGAAGGGTATGCAACCTCAAGTTTTTTTTGTTACATCTATGTTTCTCCACCAGAGTAGGCTCTATTCATATGGAACAGTGTTGAGCGTTATCAGTTGTTTTGAATACAGGCCTAACATAATGTAAGGCAGGGCTGTCAAACTCCCGGCCCGTGGGCCGGCTGCATCATGCGCTGGCCACGGCCATGGCCGGTTTAGCAAAGGGGGGAATAGTCCTGATATGTCACATGACGCCACCGTGACGACGTGAGTTTGACACCCCTGATATAAGGTGTATAGGGCTGCTTCAGTAAAAGGAATGTGTAACGTAGTGTTCCTGAAGTTTCTTTCAAAGCAACTATTTTATCCTTCAGTAGTTGGTTTATTAATACTGTTTTTTTAAAAAGTAACTGCTGATACAATGAGCCAAGCATGAGAAAAGGGACTGCAGAGAGGAGATAAAACATGGCAGCAAACAAATATGGGTTAGCAAACTTGCAGCTGGTTGACCAGTCATTTTGCTGAGATTAGTGATTTTGTTTTTGCTGTGTGTAAAAAAAAATCCCAACATTTTGTACATAGTTCGTGTGCCAACTTTAAAAATGAACTTTCATCAAGTATATTATATTTTGAATTTGTTCATTCCAGAGTAAAGAACGCTCAAATAGATTCTTGTTTGAGGCAGTATTTTCAGGTGTAATAATTACCTAACATGATATCAGGCATAAGGAATAGGTGCTAGGAAGACACAGTCCTTACTGAAGTTGGTATTTATTGTTAGGCAGTCTTATCTGGATGCTTTTTCCATTGTAAAAAAAGAAGACATTGTATTCTTCTTTTATCTTCCCCTATTGGCATTGTTGCCATCGTGGTGCAGTGGTTAGAATTCAGTATTGCAGGCTAATTCTGTTGACTGCCAATTACCAGCAATTTGGCAGTTCGAGTCTCACCGGCTCAAGGTTGACTCAACCTTCCCTCCTTCTGAGGTCAGTAAAATGAAGACCCAGATTGTTGGGGGAAATGTGCTGACTCTAAACCATTTAGAGAGGGCTGCAAAGCACTGTGAAGTGGGATATAAGTCTAAGTGCTACTGCTATTGCTGGTGATCTTATGGGGGGCTATGTTACTTCCACAATGTTGTTCCTTCCCTCCATATTCTAACTTTAGACTATATCTATATTACCTTCATTTTTTTTGCTAAAGTTACCCATAATATCTTCCTCTAATGAAGGACTCTATGCACACAGATATAAAAATTTAGCATCCCCATGGTCAAGATTAAGACTGCAAAATCAGTTTACCAAGTGGTCCAACAATGTGTACTTGTGGCTGACAGTTGATTTTAAAACTCATTTGATTTCAAAAACTTGGGCTACGATTGGATGTTATATTAAATTCTGATTTAGCAAATGCTATGTACCCTAATCCTAGCCTTCTCCTCCTACTTGCCCAGAAACAGGAGTCGGAAAGCTTTTGATTCTGATTAATAGCATATCTTGCTGTGCCATCTGAAATTTAACTTGAAGTTAATCTTAATCCTAACTATGAATAGTTGAAACCAGAAGTCAACAACCTTAAGACAACAAATAACTAATATGCTGTTTTATTTTTAGTGATCCTAATGTATATTCTAACTTTATCAAAATTTAAATGTAAGTAAACTTTAGTGTTTCCAAAGAATTATGTTAATCTAAATAAAACAGCTACTGAATTTCGGTAATATGTGAGCAGTAGATTCCAAATGCTGCAAGATATTGTGGATGTTTCTTGTCAGCCGTGGATTTCTTTCTTAGAACAAACAAATCAGCTCAGTAACATATTAAGTTTGTTTATTTAAAACTTACCTTAAGAATTAACCACATTTACCAGTAACTGTATCTGTTAAGACATCATAAGTATGGTTAATAAAATCTGGAAGCAAATGTTTCTACATTCCTTCCTGTGCTTGCGGAGAGAACAGTATATATGTCTGCGTGCTGGGAAAGACCAGCGTCTACAGGGAATTTAATAATCATTGTCAATGTGTCATATATGCACAGATGAGTGAAATGTTTCAAGAGAGTGGAGAACTTCCACAGTTAATCCAGTAATCAGACAAGATACGTGATGAGATGAAAGCAAACATCACAATGCGTGCTTTGTGCTTTATTTTTTTGCTCTTTTAAGCAAGTATAGGAGAATTGATAAACAAGTGGGGAAAGTATAACTTGGAAAAGTGGAATCCCACTTACCTACTGTTCATTTGAATCACTGTCATCCAACTCTCAGTTTCCAAATCCAGATTCTCCATTTTTTTCTTCTTTTGGCTAATGGGCAGAATCTTAATTAGAGGCAGGAAAACTGGTTGGAACCATGATTAGAAAATAAGCTGGAACTTTTTCATATTCTTAGTTGAAAAAGTTTCCTTTACAAAGCAAGGCTAAGTGGGTTGTTGCCTCATAATATTTACTTGTTTTATTACTTTCCCAAGATCCTGAAACTACATCCTTGGGCAGAAGACGTACACTTACAATAAAAACATGTAGAGTGCAGATATGTTTTAAACTAACAATGAAACAAAGCTTAGAAGCTTCCAGCTCAAAACCTGTTTTGAGGCCTTCATGTGAGCAGTGTTAAGCATTTTGTTGCTGATGTTAAAATAATGAGTACCACAACTCTAGGCTGATCTACTGCTCTTCCCTCAGAGATCTAGATATTCCTTTTCTCAACCTCTAACGTAGTGTCCAATGTCTTGAAAAAGTGATTGCTTAGCCTTAACCTTTCACACGCTCAATTTGTAATACCAAAATAACACTGATTTATCTTAGAGATAAATGCCAGGATCGTGACGATCATGTATGTCAGGAGTCCTCAACCCCTGGGCCATAGTCCACTACCGGGCCTTGAGCCCTTTGGACCTGGGCTGCGGAAGTGGTAGGCGAGTGCGCGCGCATCCCTCCTTGCGTGAGCAGTGGGCAAATGTGGGCTCACATGCTCCATTTGCATGAGCGGCGGGCATGCTTGCCATTACTCGTGCAAATGGAGCTGCGTGCATACGCAGGCTTGCCTGCTGCTCCCGCAGAGCCATTCTCTCTCCCCCCCCCGAGGTCTGGTCCACAAAGCCAGAAATGTTTGGGAACTCTGATGTATGTGATGAGACTGCAAAATGCTTCACACTATTATAAGGCAAAATTTTAAACTAACTTTGTGCAGTGCGGTTAAATCCCATGCCTCATGAGACTTTGAATAATTGCATGCTGTCCTATTGCCAGATACCCCCACCATAAATTCACCGCCTGATACAAATTTGTGCATTGGAAAATTTATTGGACAAGATGTTACAGGAATAAATATTGGAGTCTGTGCGTGAGGTTTGAGTGGGTAGCAACTGAGATGGCATATTATAAAGTGAGATCCATTTTAAAGATGCTATCACAGTTGTGCAATACGAAGAATTATGGAAAAACATCAATAAAATTTACCCAAAGTTATAATTAAAGGAAAAATTGGTATAAAATGTTTTACAGATGGTACATAACTCTGTCAATGATTGCCAAGATAGATAAAACATACAGCAAATGTTGAAAATGCCACAACAAAGAAAAGACACCCTACCACATGTGGGGTTATGTAAAAAGCTCAAAAGTACTGGAAAGAAATGCATCAAAATATTCAAAAAGCCTTAAAAATAAAATTTGAACTGAACCGCAGATGCTTTAATTAGACATAATTCCAGAAAACATAAATGAAAAATACCACAATTTACGAAGATACATGATGGCAGCTGCATGAATAAATCTAGACAAGAGAAACCTTGTTGATGGTATCAGATTAAGAGACTAAAATGGGAGAATATGCTGCAGTGGCAAAATTCACAGTGTGCATATTCATAATAGAAGTTTAACCAAATTCAAGCAGAAATAGCCCCTGTACTGACACATTACAGAGCAAGTCAAATTCAGACATCTGGAATATGGCTTCTAGGATTTAAAAAAAAAACCCCAGTAACAATGTCTAGTGTTTAATAAAAAGTCAGATATCTAAATTGCGGTTTGTGGTTAGGGACACAAACAGAAAGGAAGGGGAGATGTGTTACTAGAAAGTCTTTTTACTATGCTGTTAGTTGTTATGTAGTACTGTAGTTATTTCATTTCATCTTATTTCATTTCATTTCATCTTATTCTTTTTCCAATTCTCTTTTGCATTTCATTGTTTTAATAATAAAATATCAAATAGAAAAATACAGTATGTAATGTGAGATCCATCCTGTATCAATTGTCTCTGTATTATGAATGATATACATAATTCTTCTGTTATATTGAATTAGCAAGTTAAAGGTAATTTCTTTTTCAACTTGAGCTTGACTCCTGTTGGACTTTCTTTCTGCTTTTGGAAATGATCCTTGCCATAGTGCTTGCATTTCCTTCTTCAAGGATGTTTTTCAATTTCCTAATCTATTCTAAAGCCCAGGATTGTCAGATGGAGTCCATCCAACTACTAACCAGGTCTCATCTTGCTTTGCTTTTTTGCAACTGAGGAGCTACAATTGCCAAATTGATCTGGACATTATGAGAAGGGACTGTATATCGAGAGTTCTCCTTTCTCTTTCCGATGGAAGTTCATTGCATTGCATGGAATATAACCGTTGAATATTCCTGGAATTTTCTTCCTGGAATGGTTTCTACCAACAGATGGACTCATCTCAGCATTCTTTCTTTAAATTACGACTCAACTGACACTTATTGATTAAGCAGAGCAAAGTCACAGGCAGGAAGGGAAGCAATAATTTATCTATATTATTTATTAATTTTTTGCAAGGCATGCACATCAAAATGTTAAAAGGGCACACACACACACACACCCTTAAATATAAAGAACTGAGAAATTCCTGGAGGTTTTGTCCTGGAAGATCTTGATCAGCTTCTCCAACTTTGTTTCCTCCAGATATTTTGAAAAACACTGTGCTCAACATTTGGTACTCTCTGCTGTTGCTTTTTTGTGTTCCATGTATATGATTTTCTACAGACTTGGAGAGATATTAGCAAAACAACTTTTGAAATTAAGGTAAAATCCCTGAGAATGAAAGTAAAGCTAAGTATGTCATTTACAATATTCCTGATCACTTTTGGTTTTAAAGTATAATGAAACACTAAGAGCTTCTGGTTTTAGCTGTGAAATTTATATTCATAATACTGTGCTATACAACCAAAGTTAAACTGTTTCCGGGAATAGTCTGTCAAACATATTAAATTACCCAAGCAACTATGATATATATGATTGTTTTTCCAAGATACATTTTTTAAAAATATTCTCCTCTTGTTTTCTTAAAAGGGGAGAGAAAAATCAGGAGGTATCATTTGTCACATTTCAGACTAAAATTGGCTGATGTTCAGGGAAAAACAGAGCTTTTTATATTCACAGGCATACAGCTGATAGGAGACATCAGGAATTCACATTATAAAACTTTAAATGAAGCTGCTGTCATCCTAAAGAGCAGCTTCTGAAGAAAATGGCAATTTGAATTTTTACTGAAAAGCAACCACCTACAGAATAGATGGCTATCCCACCTATCTATTGGGAAGAGAAAGAAAGAGAAAAGCAAATAAAACCTGAGGTCACATCCATAACCAAAATTTTTATATTCTGTGATGCTGGGATTTGTACTTCTTTGCTTACAAGAGTGTTTCCATTATCCAAGCAGAATAATCATTTCCTCTGTGCCTTCATCCAAAATATTGCATTCCCCCCCTCCCCCCAATATGCAACTCACTGCACTTCAGATTCTAGTGGGGCCTGAAGAAAGAGTTCACAAACAGGTTTCAATGCATGATTTTTATGGGAAAGATAGCCCTTTCCACTGTTCTAAATTGAAGGCCATTAAAAAAAGAACAGATGCCCTTAAATATATATATTTATAACTTTGCCTGGGATAGATGGATGGATGGATGGATGGATGGATGGATAAATAGATAGATAGATAGATAGATAGATAGATAGATAGATAGATAGATAGATAGATAGATAGATAGATA
>JANHFL010010403.1:75741-92897 GCA_032468155.1 Oxyrhabdium leporinum
TCTCTTCAAGTCCAAGTGGATAAGGTATTCAAGTGGCTTGGTTCCCAAAGAATTGTGCTCTGAGAAAGAATTGTCAGGGTGATAGAAGTTGGCTGAAGTTGGAACGCTGATTTGATAGGACCATGTGATGCAGAGGGGAAAACTCGGGATTTTAGATTTGGGTTTTCCGCAGATGTGCCAAAATGACATCTTCAATAAAATTATGCTTTGAGGAAGAAAGCTGCCTCAGAGTTTTGATTCTGTTGGGAGTGTTACTTGGAACCCTGACACTTACTCTCTCAGACCTACTAAGTTGCTGCACAGATAGCATAATGATGATCAAGAGCGATTTTCAATATTGCAAGAGAATAATCAAGAAAATCTCTGAAGCCTTGTCTTGGCCAGTTTTCTTAATACAACAGAATTACATAAATTGAGGGGAGGGATTTGGGTCACATTTGTCCTTGGAATGATGTGCTGAGAAGATGCCCAGCCCTACAAATGAAGGGGGGGGAAGAGGTGGTTGAAACAAAATAATCTTGCATAGGACAGAGTGAAAAATAATAAGACTTCAGTGGCAACATTTAATACCAAAGGTTTTAGGGAGCTGAAATTGTGCACACATGTGCACCCATACCTGACATTATATGCAAAACGCTGGTGCTTCTTGGTGGAGACCCATGCAGCATAAAAGTTGTATTTCCTGGCTGTTATGGTATTTCCCCATCCTTACATCTTCACTGAAATCATCAGTATCTATCCACAGTCATCCCTTAATGTTAGGAAAAATGCATGGTGCTTTCCTGGGGGATAGGTGTTGCCAACCTTAGTTTCCATCAGTCACGCCTCCAAAGTCACCTGCTGGACCCATGTGCTAGTAGCTAAGAGATGCTTTGAACACACAGTGTGTTTCCAAGCTAAGTTTCCCATCTCAACTTAGTTTGGAAAAGATTTCCAGAAGATAGTTGTGAGTTTTGGCACATCCCTAGCCTCTAATATATCATTTAAACAAGTGTGTTTCAAACTTGACAAATTTAAGATGTGTGGAATTCAACTCCCACAATTCCCCAGCTGGCATGAATTCTGGGAGCTGAACCCTTTAAAGCCAGCTGGATGAGGAATTCTGGGATTGAAGTCCACACATCTTAAAGTTGTCAAGTTTAAAGAACACTGGTTTAGACCATTGAAGACCATCTCTACTATGTACGGAAGGAAGGTCCATCAAACAGTGTTAGTCATCTGGTGTTGGGTGGGACTGAATCAAATCAAATCTAGATAGTCCTTGACTTACAACAGTTCACCATTCAAAGCTACCACAGCACTGAAAAAAGTGACTTATGACCGTTTTTCACACTTAAGACCACTGCAGCATCCCATGGTCACATGATCAAAATTCAGATGCTTGGCAACTGACTCATTTTTATGACCGGTGCAGTGTCCAGGGTCATGTGATCATCTTTTGCAAGCAAAGTCAAAGGGGAAGCCAGATTCCCTTAACAACCAAGTTATTATAAATGGCAGTGATTCACTGTAGCAAGAAAGGTCATAAAATGGGGCAATATTCACTTAACAAATGTCTCAGCAACAGAAATTGTGGGCTGAATTGTGGTCCTAAGTCAAGGATAACCTATAATAAGAAATCATCTTGTAAACAATCCTTCATGATCAGATTAAGCAAGCTGGTGAGAATGAATGCCTCACTATGACTGTCCTCTGTCAAAAGAGCCCCGGGCATTAGATGCAAACCCCATTTCTTTCAACAACTGGGGGAAAGGATTAAGCTGCTCCTCACTCACCCCCATGTTTCCCTTGACAGGTGGTGTCCTGCTTTACCCAAAGTTTGACTGGAGATTCTCATTTGCGCAGCGAGTCTTAGGACTCGAGAAGCAGTGGTGGGTTTCTGATGATGTATTCAAGTGACTCTTCCGATTATTAAGGACCTACTGCTGAAATTTAAAAATAACACTTTAAAAAGAAGGTCTTCTTCCAGTCGAACTCAATTCCCAGGGACTCCACAGCCAATGATCTTGACAGCGATGTAGAAATACAGGTGGTCCTCGAATTTCTGTCGCTTAGCAAGACGGTTGTTAAGCACCTCATTTTTTTGTGACTGTGGTTAAATAAACCACTGTGGTTGTTAAGTCCTCGGAATGGGGCGGTATATAAATTTAATAAAATAATAAATAATAATAATCACAGCCATTAAGCAAATCTAGTTTCCCCCATTGACTTTGCTTGTTGGAAGCCAGCTGGGCAAGTTGCAATGATCGCAGGGCACATTGCAACCATCATAAATACACCCAAATTGTGACCACATGTCTGTGAGGATGCTGTGATGGTTGTTAAGCGTCAGGACTGTTTGTAAGTCACTTTTTTCAATGCTGTTGCTACTTCAAATGGTGACTAAACAAATGGTTGTAAATTGTAAGTTAAGGACTACCTGTAGTTTCTATGCTTTCTGACATACTCCCCCCGTTTCTCAGTGTGAAATTTCAAATCTCAAAACAGAACAAGAAGCAATGGATGGAAACTAACCAAGGAGAAAAACCAAGGTAGAATTAAGAGAAATTTCCTGATTGTGAGAATAATTAATCAGCAGAACGACTTGCCTCCAGAAGTTTTTTTAAAAAAACTTTTTTTATTTTTAATATAATCACTCCATCTTAAATGGAACAGTGTGTCGTCTGGGTACAAGTATTTTTGTATAACTAATCAAAATTACAGCATCCTTCATTACATTGATACTAATTCTGCCATAATTTACATAGTAATATTAATTCTACAGTGTTAATATAGTAATATTATTTCATATACTAGTCATATTTGCTTGTCTCTTTTAACATATCTTTTTATTTTATTTCCCTATTTCTAATTTCCATTTTTATTCTTTAACCATTGATAAAATAGACCCCATACTATATAGTATTCAGTTTGCTCTTTCTCCTTAATTGCCAACATCAATCTATTCATTTCTGCACATTCTAATATTTTCCTAATCACATTCTCATCTGTAGGTGTTTCTTCACTCTTCCAGTTTTGTGCAAATACAATTCTAGCAGCGGTTAATATATGAATAACTAAATATACATTTTCCTTACTATATTCTTCGGGTAGAATCCCCAATAAAATATTTCTGGTTTTAGATCAATATGCTGTTATATCATTTTTTCCAACCATGTATGTATTTTGGTCTAATTTTTTTTGGCTTTTGAGCAAGTCCATCGCATATGGTAGTATGACCCCGGTATCTGGTGGCATTTCCAGGATTTTGCTGATTTATCTTTAAACATCCTTGTCAACTGCGCTGGTGTGGGTGATATTTTTTGTTTTTAAGAATCAAATGTGAACTTCCAAACTATTATTTCCTGAGTTCTTTATCTCAGAAAGAAATTGAATCAACTTAAACACAGTGAGGTTTATATCTGTCAAGCAGGTGGTGTAAGGAGTAAATCACTTGAATTACTCCTAAGAAAATAGATGTAGGATTGCAGCAAGCATTACAGGTACTTGGGTCCCTAAACAGAAATATTGTACAGGTAGTCCTTGACTTATAAAATTTCATTTAATGACCATTTGAAGTTACCGCAATGAAAAAAGTGATTTATGACCATTTTTCATACTTATGACCCTTGCAGTATCTCCCTGGTCCCATGATCAAAATTCAGATGCTTGGCAGCTGGTTCATATTTAGAGTGGTTGCAGTGTCTGGGGGCCATGTGATCACTTTTTGCAACCTTCTAACAAGCAAAGTCAATGGGGGAATCCAGGTTCACTTAACAACCGAGTTGCCAACTTAATAAATTCAGTGATTCACTTAACAACTGTGGCAAGAAAGATCATAAAATGGGGCAAAATTCACTTAACAACTGACTCAACAACAAATTTTGGGCTCAACTGTGGTCATAAGTTCAGGACTACTTAGAGTTGATTTCAATCTCCTCACTTTTTGATTTATCCAAGACAAATGGAAAAGCGAAACATACTTTATTTCTTAACATCTACATCGGATTCCACTGGATGAAATTAGTAGAAATTAGTTTTCATCACCATACAACCTAAAAAGGCAACCATACAACCTAAAAAGGCAAGAGAGACTATTAAGGAAAGGATAATTGTTTATTCATTTCAGTGGCAGTGACAGAATAATAAGCATTTCCTTCCTACCTGTTGACAGGAGGGTACCTACTGTACTATGAAATAGATCTGCATATTGCAGATGCACCTCTGAACCCAAATATTTTTGCTGGATTCACTTTGTAAAGATGTTTGAAGCTGGGTTACTGTTCTGGCAATAAAAACATCTTGGGATAAAAGGACAATAATGTGACCCAATGGCATACAAAATTACTGTACTTACAGGTTGAGGACTGCTCTTTGCCATTGAGTATTATGCCCATTGCACTGCAAAGCAGGTAGCTACAGTAGAACAAGGAATTGGGCAAGGCTGGGGCAAAAACGAACCATGATTCAAGAAAATGAAATGTAACTTTCCTCAGTATAAAGATGCAGTTAATCTAATTGTTCTCCATTTATTTTAAAATGTCTTCCTTCTGTTTCATTAAACTTATAACCGGGTGACAGTATTTGCATGGACTCTGGAGACCAAACCAAAGTGCTGAGAGTCCTAGGGACCCCCTGGCTGTCATTCTTGTTATATCTGAATGAGGGACATCTCGGTTGAAATCATCCACCCACCATCTGTTTGGCTTCTGCATCTGTACATTCAGGTTATTAATTCTACTCAAGCAAGATGAATTTTTTTTTAAAGCACATGTACAAACATTGCTGTAGAATAATATATCCTAATAAACTTAGGAGTGTTACTGGCCATGGGGCAGAATAATTAGAAGGCAGAGTGTCTCTGCTTGAGCAAAGATGGGAAGACAAAGATAACGGCTCATGCCATATATATGGTTGTGCCAAATGAAGGTGAAGACTCTCCCCTTTGATTTATATTGCATTGTTCTCTACCCACTAATCCAGTTTAATCATTCCTAACTACAGCTGCATGTCCAAAGTGCTCTTCTCCACTGCAAGGGATCACCTGTGGCAAAAGAAGAAAGAATAATTTTCCGGGTGATAATGTCTTGTAATAAATGGAAGGAGGAGTCCCAGTAGCATGTGGCCAGTGATCATACCAACATCTTGTATAACTTTTCGGCACAGAGCATTTCAGAGAGGATCAATTTTACAATTTCTTCCTTCTTCAATCATTGTATTGTGAAGTTCTACAGATTAATGGATAATGCTCCCAGATCAGTGATGGTAAACCTGGGCTCAGAGTATCAAAAACTTTGAAAAAGCCTAACTTGACTCTGCTGGCATGTCACTCCCCCTCCTGAACAAAAGAGAAACAATTCCCTCTCTTCCCTTACCTCCATTTGGGCTACCCTGAACAGTGGCACTTGGTGGCAGCATAAGGCTGGGCATGAAGTCGAGGCTTGGGACTCATATTTGGCCTGATGTCACAACTGCCACTCAAAAATTCAGGTAGTGTTCTCTTTCTGTTGAAAGGTTTCTGCGGCCTACTTGAGGCTGGTCCGGGTGGCACAAGGCCTTCATTCTTGAAGCAGCTTTGGAGAATGCTCTTCTATGCCTCTGCAGCCTCTGAAAACCATGCAAAAGCACCCCTCATTCTTGGCAATTTGTGGAGGCTCTGGAGGCTGAGCAAGAACATGGCTTTCTTGTGTGAATTCTGAAGGGTCCAGAAGCCATATCGGAGCACACCCCATTCTCACATGGCTTCTATAGCCTCTGAATATTTCTTGAGAATGGGGCATGCGTCTGAGAATAGCTGTGGTCAGATGTTGGTGAACACTAGCATGTCATCCAAAACGTCATGGCAGAACACCTTTGACATGTGAGTCATAGGTTCACCATCACATGTCCTAGATGATGGGGCTAGGTTCTGCCAAAGGCAGAAGTCCAAGACAGCTGACAGGCCACATCCCCCCAAAAATTGTGGATTGTCCTTGGGAGTGATAATGCCAAGCTATTTCCCTCTATTTAGAAGACATGCTCCAGTTGTTTTAAGTTGTGATGAGATCGATGAGAGCCATTCACAAGCAGACCAAACCATCTTGAACAATGAAACATAGAAAAGAGTCCTGCTAGAAATTTTAGCCTTTTTTTACTGGTGTTGGAGAAATGATGTTAGGGCATCCTTTAGGACTGGGTTGTAGAAATAAAAAGTGGGCAAAACTATATTAGCCAGGGGAGCTGTTTTTATTCTAAGTAAGTTTGTTCCCAACTTAATCTTGAATAATTGAATAATCAGCAGCCATCATGCCACATTTTCCTGGTTTTAGCAATGGAACCACTTTCCTTGGTACCTTTATTCACTGCAATAAAGAAATCATAATAAAAGAGCAGGAGCCATTGGCTGAATTCATAAAGCAAGGCCTTCTTTAAAGGTTTTATTATAGAGCCAGTGTTTAGGCCATGATGAATTGCTGAATGGCTGATTTCCTGAATCTCTTTCTCACTAACCTTTCCTGACAGCTACTGGATTGCTCTGCCCGGTAATTTGCACAATCGTAATGACTAGAGTGAGATGTCTCCTAACTATTTCCTTCACTTTTAACAAGGATTCTGAACACCCTCTGTAGGTGACAAAGTGCAATTACAGACCTGAAGTGTTCCCTTGGGTAGGCAGCTGTTCAGATGCTACCAAATCTTTGGCAGCACAACTGTTAAAAAAAGAAGAAGAACAGGGGCTGGTATAAAAACAAAACATTGAATTCTCTAAATATTCTGTCCAAATAAATAATAACAATTAAAAGTTATGAAGGCATTTCATTGATTAACAATCTTAGTAATTAAAATCTGTCATTGGCTATTTTTTTCCCCTCTTGAATTTGTTCTTCCTTGGAGATCTCTAATTGTTGTATGGCTTTACATTTATTGATAACTCTGTTTGATGAATACAGATGCCACCTTTTATAGTCCTCATTGACAGAGTAATCATATTGTGAGAAACACCAGGCTTATGTGGTAACAGCTGTTGCAGTTAGACATGCTGATATCCACTGGGAAAGCATGTTTGCTGCTATCCTGGGCACACAATAAATGGAAGGTGCAATAAAGCATGAGCTAACATTTTGAAAATCCTTACAGCTCGAGGAACTTTATTGCAGATTACCAGCACTTTGATCTCCGTCCAGTACTTAAGTCTTAATTATCAGACTAATTGCACAGACTATGTTCATTTTCAGTGGTAATCCTTTTGTGATTAGCTTCTGTGTTCAATAACTGACTTATCCCTTAATTAAAAGGACTATTAACCTTAAGGATGTTGCTCCAGTTAGGGATTAAACCTATGCAGAATTAATATTTAATATCATTGTTAAAAGACCTTGGTATATAGCACAGAATGGAAAAATATACAGGGATCTGCTTGCTCTTGTCAGTTGCTGGACAAATGAGGAATAAAGCTATGTAGGTTAACAAGTACTTTCCCTGGAGACCCTTCAATAGTACATCTATAAGGGCACATTCATGTTATTCCAGCAGGTCCCGCAGACGGGATACCATCTCTCTGTTTGTATATTAATATAATATTAAGGGCCAGAGGGAAGACAAGACTGAATGGAGATGTTCTTTTCATTCCACATGCGTGAATCCCTTCTATAGACAGAAATGCTCAGATTGTTCATAGAATGTATGTGCGTGCAAAAGTATGTGACACTAGCCATGTGCTCTCAGCAACTTTCCTTCGCAACCAGTGGCAAATTTGCCTGGCCAATAACCTACCAAGACACAGTGAAGACATTTTGTTTCGTTTATTGCAATAAGTGGGGGAGAAGCTATCACAGCTTGGTTCCCTCCAAAGTTTCAACTCAAACCATTCCCTTCTTTATACACCCCTGTCCCGGCTGCCACATCCCTCCTCGTTCCCCATTGGATGAAGTACTATGAGGTTACACTTTTTTTCTCCTACATGTTTCCTCAGACCCTCCCTAAACCTAGTACATCACAGATCACATGTGCATTATAATTAGCAGATTATATATGCAAGGCGGGTTAATATTTTAAGCATGTGCTTTGCTTACTACTTCTTAGAAAAACCAGCCATTTTAGGGAATATTAGGTGCTTGCCACAATTTATATTCCCCCGTCCTCTGGCTAAGCTAACGATTTCCTCTGGCAGCTTTGTATTTGCCGAAGACCCTTCATTTATATTCTTTATCACTGGCTATACCCGAAATGTTGGAGCAGCTGGAATATTCCCCTCATCCAGGGTCCCCAATCTAAAACACAAACAATCTAAAAGATTGCTTCATTGGAACAGAAGGGTTAGTCAAAAGATTGGCGGGCCGGTCTCCCTAACCCATTGCTAATTCCTTTTCTCAATCGTGTTATTAATAAAACTGAAAAACGGCACTGTAGGTATTCATATTGTTTTATTGGCTGAGGAGGAAGGAAGGAAGATTCAGTCTGACTAACAGGAAATCATATATTCTAGTTTGACATAACCCAGGGCCACAGCAATCTCTCTAGCTGAAAGATTTGGCTGGGGGGGGGGGATAGGTAATTATTGCAACAGTATTTTGTTTTCGTCAAAATGCCAGAAGTGGTTGGGTGATGCAAGAGGAAAGCAAGATGTTGAAACCAAACTGAAGCTTTTTGAAATGGAAACAAACGGAAGCTTTTCTTCTTTTTCATCCATAGGTATTGAATGAAGCTCTTAATGGGAAAAAAAATGGCCTGGAGTAAAAGCAAAAAAAACCCCCATCCTTAATTTTGTATCAGTTTATTTCACGAGAAGAAAGGACATAGAGTCATATGGATTTTGCAGGTGAGAGCAAAGTCCAGGTATCTCATAAAAGAAGGAGATATTTTGATATTGAAATCATGCTAGGCATGTTGCATCCATCTCTTTCAAATCACTGCCTTAGTTTTTTGTGCCTTGGAAAAGATCAGAGATGAAAATAATGGCAGCAGCCCTTTGAATATTGCAACCCTCCTCCCCCCCACAAAAAAAAGAAGTACAAAAATTTGACATAGTATGATCCGAGGGGAATGTAAAATTATTTTTTGGGCTTATTAACTGGCAATTCTGGACTCATCATGTGGCAAAACTGGACTATTGCAACAGGCTGTATGTGGAGTTGCCCTTGAAAAATGTTTGGAAGCTTCAGCTTATACCGCAGGCAACAGAGCAAGCAGTTATGTTTGGATGATGCCTGGTTGCAATATTTTATTTATTTTTTATTCTATAACTTATATATTTTATCTTTTTTATTGTAAGCCAACTATGTGAGATGGGCAGCTATATAAACTGAAATAAAGCAATAGCACTTATATACCGCTTCACAGTGCTTTACAGCCCTCTCTAAGGTGTTTACAGAGTCAGCATATTGCCCCCAACAATTTGGGCCCTCATTTTACCCACCTCGGAAGAATGGAAGGCTGAGTCAACCTTGAGCCTGGTGAGATTTGAACCGCCAAATTGCACCCAGCCAGCAGTCAGCAGAAGTAGCCTGCAGTACTGCACTCTAACCACTGCACCACCACAGCTCTGAAATTATTGAAATAATTATAAAAATCATATTTATTATTATTGAAATAATAAAGTAGCTGCTGCAAGAAGATTGCATAGACTGACTACAAACAATGGCATGACAAAGTCACAACAAAAATACATTGGAATGTCTGCAGGAAATACCATTTGCCCGCAAGCAAGAACTGTTGAGATCACAAAATAGACAAAATAGTAGAAAATGAAGAAGCTAAACTGCTCTGGACTTTTAGAATTCAAACAGACAAGCACCTACCACATAATATCCCAGACTTAACAATTGTCAATAAGAAAGATAAAAAAAGATCTGAATAGCGTACATTGCAGTACCTGGAGACAGCAGAACGTAAGAGAAAGAACTGGAGAAGATAACAAAATACAAAGACCTATACATAGAAGTAGAATAATGGTGGCAAAAGAAAGCAAAGATTGTACCAATAGCAATAGGCACTTTAGGTGCAATCCCAAAACATCTGGAGTACTACCTGAACAGCATCGACATTGATAAAAATCACAGTCAGTCAGTCGCAAAAGGAGCTTTACTTGGAACAGCTTACATCCTGAGACAATAATTTTAACACCATCAAACACCATCTCACCTATCCCAGGTCCTTGGGAAGGACTCAATACATGGATTAAAAAATGCCAAATCCAGTTTAAACATCTGGTTGATTGTGCAAAAGCCATGATAATGATAATTTGATAATATCCATAGCGAGAAAAATAAAACCTAGTTAAAAAAATGCTAACTTATAAAACCTAGTCTAACATCATAGACTGAATATATTAACCGAATATATTAACAGACATTAAACCAGCCCTCAGACCTAGCTCAGAAAAGTTTTCTCCCAAACAAGATTACCCATGGTACTAGAATTTGAAACTCAGCCAAAACTTGTTAAGGCACCATCTGTCAGTGAAATCAAAGTCTCTTTATGGAAGGTTTCGAAGCCATGTATATGTATATTTCTGTAAGTAAAATAATAGATGAATTACTGGATCAATTGATAGGTGGAGAAATAGAAGATACAGCTCAGTTGTGACAATAACCATTGCAATTGTGGTATACATTAAGTAATTGGCTCATAGGTGGCTTTCTAAATTCTTGAAAGCAATGCAAAACAATTTGAAGAATCAGCTCCCTCATTTTTAACATAATTTATGTCTTAAAGAGCAACTAAGATGATCAAAGGCCTGGAGACTAAACCATATGAAGAATGGCTGCAGGCTTTGGGTCTGGCTAGTCTAAAGAAAAGAAGAATTAGGGGTGACACGATAGCAGTATTTCAGTATTTGAGAGGCTGCCCACAAAGAAGAGGGGGTCAAATTATTCTCCAAAGCACCAGAGAGTTCGTTGGAAACTAATCAAAGAGAGAAGCAACCTGGAATTAAGGAGAAACTTCCTAACAGTGAGAACAATTAACCAGTGGGACAGCTTGCCTTCAGAAATTGTGGGCGCTCCATCACTGGAGGTTTTTAAGAAGAGACTGGACAGTCACTTGTCTGAAATGGTATAGATTCCCCTGTTTGAGCAGGGGGCTGGACTAGAAGACCTCCAAGGTCCCTTCAAGCTCTATTCTATTCTAAATTCTGTACGCTTAATCTAACTGTTCAAAGAGAATTTACAAGCAATAAATAGGCAGTTCTCCTGTCACTCTTCTTTAAGCCAGACTGTTGGGGTAAAACTAAAGAACAAATGGATCAAATTGAAGCAGCAGGAAATTATATCATGACTCCCATTTGCTCCTTGAAGTCCCCTTCTTGCCTATCCCTGCAGCAGCCCAAGCAAACCACACATAATATGTGGGATACACAATGCAAGAGCAGCAAGTACCTTATATCACTAGGGTGGGAAATAACATTATCTAATTGTAAGTGTTTAAATTAATGCTGGTGGACTGAATTAATCTTTATAATCATCATTTTAAACTGAATTGGCAAAAAGTGAAAGATTTAAAAAATATTTTAGGAGTATAATCCTTTAAAAAAAAAAGCCCTGACATCTCTAGCATATTTTAGATCCATTTTGCCTATTACAAGAATATCTATGCAACAGAGATGTTAATGCTGATTGGCAATAGCTTTAACCCATGTGGCTATTATCACTGATTTGTCATACTGAGTGATATGGGTAAATAAACAATCGGTGGCTGGATTATTGAACATTTCAACTCAGAGCACATTTCGCACATCTGATGACAAATTATTCTAATATGCAGGTGTTCTTCCATATTATGTTCCCTCCCCTCCCCCATCCCAAAACAATTCTTTGCATTGTTCATTATATTCCAGCTTATTAGTGGATTGCTACCCTTTTCCACAGTCTTATGTGGATACATTCATTGACTTCAAAAGAGCTCCAGGCAAGATTGCATCCCAAATGATTCATGATTCAGTTTTGTACATATCAGCTTTGTGAATGTTAGGTTTCAAGCAACAACTTTATTTACTGTATGGCTACTAAAGCCTAGTAGATGAAGTATGCATCACACAATTAGCACAATTTAAATTTATCAATTTTTTCCTAAGTGAACTGGTCTTGTGAATGGTCTGACTATTGAAATAGAAAATAATTCACATTCCACAGATTTCAATGGGGTCAAAACCATGTAACCTTCAAAACAGACTCCATTATGGTCTGGATGAAGAACAACGAACAGAGCCCATCATCCTCTGTCCAAAATATGCAACAGGAAGGATACATTTTAAAAAACTGTATCATCCCAAAAATGTTTATTTGGGAGAAATTTTCCAGGAATGTATACTTGCAAAATTTTTGCAGAAAATTTGCATGATATTGATGTATTTGAAAAAAAAAATGTGCTGGAGTTTCCAGTGTTTTAACAATTGTCTATTAAATAAAGTTGTATAAAAGTTATAGATTGGAGGGAAAACTGATTAGAAAGTTATATATACTAGGGGCAAGTGGGCTACACAGGTGGATTCTTTAAAGCAAAATCACACAATGAAATCTGTAGAATGAAATGAAATAAATAATATCCATGACATCAACAAAGAGTAGACATCAAACCTGTTACAATGCACAGCAAGCGAATCTTCAACTTGTTGAAATCAAAAGTCTATTTTCTTGACTCATATCAGTAGTGAATAAAATACTTCCATCATTAAACTAGAAGCTAAACACGGAATAAAAATTTGATTGTGTTGATACATGATGTAATAATATACTTTATGGTAAATGATGGGGCAAATTGGGGTGAAACAGCAGTGGCCTAAATGTATTAAGAGGTTTCAGATACTAATCCTATGTGCACTTATCTGAGAATAATATTCATTGAACCCAGGGGACATCTGAATATTTTTGTTAAGACTGTTCTGCTACTCATACAATTAAACTTTTAAATATCTTTAAATATGTTAATAGTGTTTTAAGAATATTTATTGAATTAAAAAAAATAAGCCCCCTGCCATTTTTTCAGTCAGAGGAATACATGCCAAATGCTTACCAAACCTCTCTCAAGCTAGTAAAATAAATTACTCTTGCCCACAAATTTGTCCTCAAGCCAGCCACTTTCAATGCCAACCAAGAAAATAAATGCAGCCCATATGCCCACTGTCCACTCAGGCAAGCAAGAAGTCATCTAGCCTCAGCCAGCTGGAATAAAACCCCACATTCAAACCAGCAAGGGAGGAAAATAGAAAAGTCCAAAATATCTCCATTCTTCATTGGCCAATATATAAACAGAGAGAAGAATAGAGTAGGTTACTTTTTTTAGTTTGAGACTTGTTGGTCAAGGTAACACATACGGTGTCTCCATGGTCTAAAAGGTGAGACCTCTTCACTTCTGAAGAAGAGGTCATATTGGGAGTTACTTGAGCAGTTTTTTAAAATAATGTCTCAGTAAGGGGAGGAGTTTATTTGTCAAAGTCTCACATTTTATTCAAGAGCATATCAAATAGCATATCAAACTCCCTTCTTCAATTCCTTCTCATGATAATTACCCTGACTTAAAACTCATTCAGTGAAAATATAAGAAAACTCATGTTAGTTAGTGAGTACAATAGTACTGCAAAAACCATGTTTCAAGATTTACAAAGTCCATCCTTGGACAGTATACCTGTGGACAACCCTCATGATTCCTGATCCATCCCATCCCTGACAAGATCAAAGTGACTAAAAAAAGTGCTGCTCTTTCGTAACACTCAACATCTACTACTTGAGATGGCCTTTCACTCTTCCCTAGTGGCCTTCCAACTTCTCCTCAACATTTTGAAGACTGGAAGAGTTCTGCATTAGGACTTGTGAAGATGGCTTTCATTTTACATTGTGCAGTGAGAGCCTTTTAATTAGATTTGAGAGAACTGTTCACATTTTATTTTCTGCACTCAATGTTATCTGAGTGATTCCACCCTCTTCCCCCATTTTAGCAGCACTCCTCCAGAGAAGACACCCTAAAACACAGGTGTCAAACTCGCCATGTCATGCTGCCATCATGTGATGTATTGCAATGTTTTTTCCCTTCGGGGAGCTGGGGTGGGTGTGATGCATCCGGCCCGCGGGCCACCAGTTTGATACCCCTTCCCTAAAAGAAACAAAAATCTGGAAAAATAATACCGCTTTTTATATAAGAATTATATAATTCTTGAGATGTCAGTTCTAATTGGAACTATAAGGGCAGAAGCAAATAGGTGAGTTAGATACAAAATTGCTTTTGGAGTTAGCAGTGAATCAGTTGCAAGTTAATAATATCTCCTACAGCTTTTCCAGAAAGGAGCTGTATTTTTAATATAAACAAGTGGACCAAAGAGATACTGCGGTGAAAATGTATGTTCTTTTTTTCTGACACCAATAGATTCCTTTCCTAAGCACATTAATGATGATACATTAGAAGTGTTTACAGTCGATCATCTCAAAATGAATATAATTTAAGTGTGTACAGGACCTCCAGAACTGGGAAAACTGTCTTTAGTATCAACAAGAAAGATTGCAAGTCGAGGTTCTAGTTGGTTCTTGAATGCTGAGAAGGAGTGGAAATAGAGGATGCTGCAAAAGTACCCAAAATGTGACATGCATGTTTTGGGGACTAAAACAACTGGAATTGCTTTATTTCAAAGTTTATATATTTATCATAGACTATACTTTAGGCAGCCGTTTATATGCATTGAAGCAAGGAGGGAAGAGAGAATCAGGATGTCAAAGCAAAAGTCAGACAGAGCCATGCCAGATCATATTGTGCTATTATCCTTGAGGCCAACAAATGTTCAAAAAGAATTTGCCAGCCCTACTGCAGATGCACTAGATCGGTGAAACATCCCTGTTGCAATTATGATGTGGATACATCAATTTGCAGAGGTAAATGTCAACATTTGATTGATAACCTTAACCCATTTGGAGAGAATAAAAGGGTGAAAGCACTGAAATAAATGGACACAATCCATTTGTGCACAAAATTCACTGGCAAGCAAAAATGTTTTGATGGGCAAAAAAAAAAAAAGAGCCATTTTTTTAAGGCAAGCACATATCTTGGTACTTATATGGAAGTGGGATTATGCTTTCAAACCCGGTTTAATTACCCAAAATTGGGTAAATGGACTTTTTCTTTGGGTAATGAATCACTAACCCATTGCCTAATCACAACAGGAATGTACAATCTGACTTACAGTATTTTATCTGCATTGGATAAAAAGGGCTTTTTGATAAGTAATTTGAGTTATGAAGGAAAAAATAGGAAATACTGAAATAAGGGAAATAAGAACCTTCATTTTCACTGCCTAACAATTTGGAGCATGATTATGCAGCCATTTTGCACAATTCCCAGAGCAACATGACACCAATTTACTTCTGCTCAACTGAATTATACTGTAGAAGAATGTAGTTTTGCAAGGGAACACTACATCTTTGGATTGGGTGGTGAAAAACTTGAAGATTATTCAAGAGAGACATCCTACAAAGTTTTTTTAAATCAAAAAAGAGCAAGGGCTTTTGACCTTATTTTATACTCTTCTTATTGTTGATTCTTGGCTTTCTTTTTTTCTTTTTCTTTTTGCTTAGCTGGGCTTTCCTTGGTTAGTTAGAAAAAAAACTGAATTTGGTTAGTCAGGTGCATCTTAAAACCTGGATAGGATTAGGAAATGGATTATAACAAAACACTAGACATCCTTTTTATTTCTGAATTCGCCCCTCTCCCTGTTAAAATAAAGGCACAACAGCATTTTGCTACTTTTACATGAGTCTTTCTCACCGAGAATGATTCTGTACCTCTCCCTAACAGTAAAGTGTTACTTTAAAAAATAATATTAAAGAATAGCCTAGCCCTAGACAAAGAGGAAGGTTGGTATTTTGCTCTCATTTTAGTAATCTGAAGGAAGAATTGTTTGGTTTGAATAGGTTAGTAAGGAGAGCATTTTGGGGGGGAGGGGCATTTTGAAATTGATTCCAAGGTGTGGGGCTGAAAACAATGATTGTAGTGAATGAAGAGGATGGCTTTGAGGGAAGAAATTGGTGTGCAATTTGGAGGTCCTTCTGGACTCATGGTTCCTGCTCAAGGGACAGGTAGCAGCTGTGGCCAAGGGGGCCTTTGTACAGATTTGGCTGGTAGGCCAATTGTGCCTTTTCCTGAACTCGGAAGCCTTATTTCACAGGCACTTATGCCTTGGTCACCCCCCATTTGGCTTACTGCAATGTGCTCTACATGATGCTTCCTTTGAAGATCATTCAGAACCCTCAACTGGTCCAGAAAGCGGTTGCATGTGCAGTGATGGATGGCCCTAGGTTTACCCACGTAACACCTCTCTTGGGTGAACTGTACTGGCTTCCAGTTTCTTTCTTGGCACAATTCAAGGTGCTGGTTATTGCCTTTGAAGCCCTATATGGCATGGGGGACTGCCCTTCCCTAAGGACATCTACCCATCCTACCAGATTACATAGGGTGGTCAGGTCACACTCTTAATCCCTTCCCTTAAACATTGTCACCTTATGGCAGCCAGGAAGCGTGCCTTTTTTTTTGCGATGGCCCCTGTCCTATGGAATACTCTTCCCCTGGAAGTTCAGCAGGCCCTCTACCTTCCTAGGTTTCAGAAAAGTACTGAACACCTGAATTTTCCCCCAAGCATTGCGACAGGATGATATGACTGCGTGTTGGAAGCTTGACTTGACATCAGGTTTCTATTTTTAAGGTTTAGGGTTTTCATAGTTTTTATAAGGCTTTTATGTTGTTTTAATTCTTGATTGGAAACTGCCCAGAGTTTGGTACAAGATTATATAAATGTTTTAAATACATACATATATACATTACCACCAAGGCAACAGAAAAAGAAATCTTAAGCCCAAGCCAAGAAAGTACTGTAGTTTACAAAAATGCTTCCAACAGCCCCCTTCTAATCCACATAAAATCAAAGAGAGAAGAAAGTTAGCATATTCTAACTTGCAGGATTCTGCTACTATCTGTGTAACTGTTCTAATGAAAATAATTTGGGATCTGCATGGTGTCTGCTTTTCAATCTGGTTTATTTAATAGGGCTGACAGTGTCTAAATGGGAGCACCTCTTGTCCTGAAAACATTTATTCTGGAGAAATATTTCACATTATTTTATTCCTGTAGTGAAGAAGGATCTGGAAGTGATGCCCACAACTCCATCCTCAAATTTATCTTCCTTTCCTTTTCCACCCCCTGGTCCCCCCGCCCCCACCCCCACC
>JANHFL010010403.1:98485-125528 GCA_032468155.1 Oxyrhabdium leporinum
CATCTCTAGAGTCTATCCAGGCAGAAAGTTTTAAACGACCCTCATTGTGTCGTTGTATATGTGTGGTTATATTTTTTTATTGATGTTCTTAAAAACAGGCAACCAAGTCTCCTCACAACGAAACACATATATATAATGTCTCAATCCACAAAAGTGGGGAATGGCATGAGAAATGTTTCAGAAGGGATCCTCCCTATAGTTTTGCAGAGGAAAGGTGGGGGGGGGAAGAAATATTTTCAGTCTTATAGGTAAAGAGCCATAGCTACTGTTCCTGGATGGGTGTCTTGCCTAGGCTATTTCGCAGAGCTAACATGGGCTGAATGTGGACCTCCAAGTTCTAAGGCATATTCTCAAAATGTTGTTACTTAATTGGATTTTTTTTAAAAAAAAAATCTTTAATTTCCACTAATTTGAAATTGTAAACAAACTCAGAATTTGCATTGGACCCACCTATTACTTTTTGAACTAATTCCTATGGCAGATTACTTAAAGAAGAAGGCTGCCACTTGGCCAAGAAAAAAACTTGGGTACCTCTGTCCCGAGGCCACATGGGTGATTTTTTAAAAAAGAAAGCAAAGGAAAACAAACAAGGAAAAGCAAGCATAGTGGGGTAAGGATCCTTTACAGATGAAAAATTCAAAGCTTTTTAACTAGCCCATTTTGATTCCACACATTTTAGCAGTATCTTTCTCACCTGTGGGAATGGGGAAGCATGGAGAGACAGGCATTATAACAAAGGCATGGTACACTGAACGGATGAGGAGATTTTGTGCAAAGAGCTATTATTATGTAAAATTCAGGCTCAGCCAACAAGCTTTTCAAGCTAAATGTGCTAGTGATCATTTGCATTGGAGTTTAACCTTTTTATTCTTGTTTGCCGGTGCCCCCTTCAAAATTTACTGTTACTATTAAATCATTTGCTTCTCAGTTGTTAAGTGACTCGAGTATCAGGCCCTGAGGTCAACCAGGAATCTCTTGCATATAACGTGGGCCCTTTTCTTCCCCTTTGACAGATCAGAAGATTTCAGAATTAATTAAATCTCTTGATGTACTTGGACAGCTGGAAGAGTAAATGTTAAGATATTAAAGACACCAACTTGCTCATTTGATTTCATCTCTATAACCTTTTCAATTTAATGCAGTATCTCCTAACCTCTCCGAGATTAATTACTGCACCAGTTAGTAAATCAGCTTCTTTCTTTTTCAAGTGTGGAGTTTCATTAGTAGAAATATAATTCAGGTATTATGCTAGATTTATGTTTAAGCCGTAGTGGGAAAATTCACACTCTCTTTGGGACCACAGATGGAAACATATTCTGAGGAGACTTTGACTAGATTCTTATTTGAATGCAATCCTTACTCGAAAGGGATTTACGAGAACAGGTTATGTCTTTCCAGTGCACTATTATTTGTTTATCCTATTACCCAATGATACAAAAATGTATTACAATTTGCTGTGCTACAATAATGAAAACCACAAAATACCAATGGGATTGTGTTTCAGTAGCCATATACTGGAAATGTATGAAATTGCACATACAAAACCAGTGCAGGAAATCCTAACGATGGCAATTAGGAGTACAATTTCCATAATTAAGTGAAGTGGTTGTAAAGTGTGATGTCATGTTACTGTGTCACTTAGCAACGGTAGTTTGGCACTTCCTGATTTCTGTTGTTAAGCGAATTGTGCACTGCCCTTAGGTGGGAATATGTGGCCACCATTTGTAATCTTCTTCTGACTTCCCCATTAACTTTGTTTGTACGAAACCAACAAAGAAGGTTGTAAATAGCGACCATGTGACTGTGAGATGGTATGGGACAACTCGCCGCGGCCAACACACTATGGCCAACTCACCACAGACCAATTTGCCATGGCCAACTCGCCACAGGCCAGCTGGCTGTGGGACACTTTAACAAATCAATTTAATTATTTAAAGTGGATGAAACATTATTTAATTTTTTTGTCATTCACACTTCGTTCTTTCTCTCCTTATGCATCCTTTCTTTAATGATTCTATTCCACCATTAGCGTAACACTTGTCCTGCGGCAAGTTGGCTGAGATGAGTTGGCTGTGGCTAGTTGCTGTGGTATGCTTATGAATTGGGCGCCAAGCACCGGGATTGCAATCACCTGACCATGAGGATGTTGCAAGAGCCAGAACCCGGAGGACTAGGAGTAAGCATTGCTTGTTCAGCATCATCATAAATTCTAAAGGTTGCTAAATAAGTGGTTGTTAAGCGAGGACCACCTGCATAGGAGTTGTGTTTCTGAAATGTGTAGGGAATCTGTTGAACACATTATTTTCAAAAGTAATCAAGGTTTTTACTTCCATGTTTTCCCCCTCAAGTTTCATATTTTCTAGACCAATAAGATGTTTGCTTCTGCTTCATCCTCCTGTCAACAATGCATTACGTATATCAGAGATGGTGAACTATGGCCCCTTTATGTCTTGTGGACCTCAACCACAATGGCTGGCTCAGGAATTCTGGGAGTTGAAGTCCACAAATCATAAAAGGGCCATAGTTCCCCACCCCTGACTTATATTAGATGTCTACCATAACCCATATTTCCCCAAAGAATTATCAGTGCTGTTTAAAAATACAACACACATTTACTACTGAAAAGAAATGTTACTGACTGATTTATCTCAAATCCCATCTTCTGTAATATATAAATGTATATATAAAATATTAAGTCAATCTGTTTGATTAAATTTAAAATCACTAAAATCACTTACACACAAACACATTATCAGGGGGAGGACCTATTAAAAAAGGGACAACCTGCATATCTACAATCGATCAGGATGGGCTATCCTCAGATTTGAAGCGTGCAGTTTAAGATAAGCAAAGATGGTAGCCAGAGAGTCTAAGTGGATAAGGGGAAGAGTCTCTAAACTCTGATGCTGGGATTGAAAAGTTCCACTCTTTAAAAGTCCCACACAGCAAAATTCAGACTTCAGATTGCTGAGTTTGCGATCACCCTGGGGTTTTGTGATTACCATAACTAATAAGCAGAGTGATTAGTTGTTTTATTGTCCCTCATTGTCATGCTGTTTATAGTCCAAAACCAAGTAATTTAAAAAATACAGCACACTGTTAATACATTTATAAGTAACTATATATAGTTCATACATATATAAAGAAGCAGTATGGAATACAGGTAGTCCTCGACTTAGACCACAATTGAGCCCAAAATTTCTGTTGTTAAGTGAAACATTTGTTAAGTGAGTTTTGGCTCATTTTACAACATTTCTTGCCACAGTTGTTAAGTGAATCACTGCAGTTGATAAGTTGATAACCTGGTTGTTAAGTGAATCTGGCTTCCCCATTGACTTTGCTTGTGAGAAGTTCGCAAAAGGGGATCACATGACCTTGGGACACAGCAACGGTCATATATATGAACCAGCTGCCAAGCCTCTGAATTTTAAATCACATGATCGTGAGGATGCTTCGAAAGTCGTAACTGCGACAAATGGTGATAAGTCACATTTTTCAGTGCTGTTGTAACTTTGAACAGTCACTAAACAAATTGTTATAAGTGGAGGACTATCTGTAGTGGTTAAGACTGCAGGCTAGAAACTAGGGGACTGTGAGTTCTAGTTGCACCTTAAATGAAAAGCCCAAGGGTGAACTTGGGCCAATCAGTCCTAGGAAACAGGAAATGGCAAATCACTTTCTAAAACCTTTGCCAAGAAAACTGTAGGGACTAGTCCAGACAGTTGCCAGGAGTCAAAAACTGATTTGAAGACACAGATATACAATGTTCAAATTATATGAAAATTGCATTATGTATGCTTAGATAGTTAGATGTTGATCTATTATAATAAGCCAAACCAACTGTGACTAAAATTTAGTAACCCAGAGGTAAAAAAAAAAAGATGTCCTCAGGTAGAGTTCAAGTTTTGTAGACTTCATGGGCAAAACCTATGTAGTTTTCTTAGCAACAGGATAGAAGCAATTTGTCATCGCTGTCATTATTGCAGCTATTTGATAACATGGGATTAAACTGTAAAGCTTCAAGTTGACAAATGGTTAAGCTATCCAGTGGTGGGATTCAAATAATTTAACAACCAGTTCTCCCAGGGTCAGGTTGGCTGTTATGGGAGGTGTGGCCCATCCCCGTCCTCCAATGACAACCTGACCCTGGGAGAACTGGTTGTTAAATTACCCCCCTCTATCAAGGTGGATCATAGGCACTACACTGCAGCGGAGAAATGGGCAATCGACTGGCCAGCAGGAGGGAAGGAGGAGGAGCAGGGAGAAGAAAGAGGCCTTCTCCTTCCCTTGCGCCGGCCACTCCGTTGCCCATTTCTCCATTGCAGCGCTGCACAATGCCCAGAATCCACTTTGATAGTGGGTGGGGGTGGGGGTGGGTAATTTAACAACTGGCTCGATTGAACCTGTGCGAATTGGCTGAATCCCACCACTAAAGCAATATCCATAATATAACATAAAGCTTTCCAATCTTTTTTAAAAAAAGGCAGGAGAATGAGGAATCGAGAGTGAGACTAATATTTTAGTATAAATCTGAAGAAATTACTGGCACATGAGATGTTTTCCTGAGCATCATTGGGTTGCATCCTGAAATGACTAAGGTAAAGATATTCCTTTATGAATGGACTTTTAAGTCAATATTAACTCCTGACAATTTCTTGGGCTAGTCCTTTCAGTCTGATGCCTTATCACTACATCAAACTGGCTCTCTTGAATACTGAGGAACTTAAAATTTGCAAAGAATTAATCAGAGATTATATAAGATCCTTTTTCCAAACTCATTTCCAAACCCAAGCATTTCTCTAGAACCATGACAGCAAGAACCATATTTAAAACAGGAGTAACAATTCAGAAATCTAGAATCTTCATGCTTCGGACCAAATGCCACTGCTCTTCTGACTCAGGCTTAGCAGAACCAAGAAACAGACTCCTTGTCCCGAAAACCCCCTCTTTACTTAGTTACTGTGAATTCATGGCATTCACACACTGAAAAGTCCCAGCAATAATCCTCTTAAGGATTAATTGCAAGAACAGACCTTATCAGTCCTTGGATAGTTGCCAGGCTGAGAGCTTCCAATCCCAAAGCTGTAAATTAAATACCTGGCAAGGAGTCTCTGTGAGGCATGAACCCTGATAAGCAAATCTTCCAAAAGCAATATGAACTAATTGTCTCCTGCAACCACCACTCCCCTTTTGCTTCTATTTATTCCTCAGGGAGGCACCATTCAGCGTCCACGTGTGCCTTTCCTTCTGAGTTGGCCCCTGTTCCTTAATTGTTCTCCTCTCTTGACAGTTCTGCGCATACACGCATCTGGAACAGGCTCCAGCTGTTCTTCTTCCCCACTTATCTCCGACTTCATAGGCAGCTGGGAAATATCGGACAGCCCTGGCCTTATCTCTGCTTTTGATGCAGAGCATCCATCAGAGCCTTCCCCAGACTCCAGGACTGGCTCAAGTTCTTCCCCAACCTCCTCACTGTCCAAGTCTGCCGCCAACTCCGCTGGCAGCTGGTGGGCCACAACAACTGCAATGTGATAACAATGGTAGGAGTAGCCATTTTTTTAAATTGGATTTTCAACTTTCGGTGCAACTGTTAAAAATGTAAGCTCTCTCTTAGGGTCTGGATTTGGCAACTTCTACCAATACCTGAAGCCAACTCAATTTGAGCAACTAATTAAGGCTGCAATCCTGTTAACCAACTTAGAAGCTTGTGATTCTTACTTGATGTTATCAGAACATGCAAGATTATATGCATTTCATGACTGGGACCATGAGATTAATTCTGTGCCAATCTCGTAACTATCAAAAATTAGATTACGCCTGAGAAATTCAGCAGAGTGCTTACAGAATCTCACTCATTTTGACATGGCAACACGGGGACAGCCTAGGTAAATAGTGTGCATCTTTTACTGGAGAATGGATGTTGTGTTGCTTTATTCCTTATGACTGGATAAAAACTAACCTGATGATACAATAGCAAAATATGACTAAATAAAATCTTTCCAGAAATACCAGAGCAGCTGATATTCCTTAGCTAGCAGAAATGATGGTATGATGGAAATAAATAGGACGCAGGCTTGAATTTTATTCTACCCTTGCACCACTTACATTAATTTAAATTTAATTTCAATAGAACCTAAAGGGATTTCCAAGAGAATTGAGACTTTGCGCAAATAGACTGCCATTCTTGTAAATCCCATCCAATATGACTAATACTTTTGTTGACTGGAATTTATGAAAACTGGTTCTCCAGAACTTGAAAGTACTACTAAAAATGACTCTGGATGCCTTCGCGATTAAAAAGCTAAATAACACCATTATATGCAAAAGAAGTATACAGCATTATAAAAATGCACATGTATTATGACAGAATAAATTAACATCCCATTATAGCTAAGAACCATATGTTCTAAAGGGCAGGTGGTGCAACAAAAAAGGGTTGCTTCCTGGTCCCACTAGATGGCGCTGTATATCTGACTGGACTTTTATCCTTTGGAACAAATGCAGTAGTATAGGCCAGGGGTCTGCAACCTTAAACACTCAAAGAGCCTCTTGGACCCGTTTTCCACAGAAAACAAAACACCGGGAGCCGCAAAGCCTGGATGGGTGGGGCCAACTCAACATCACTCCTACCCAGTCACATGACCCCCCTAGCCACACCTACCCAGGTCTCTCTCTCTTTCTCTCTCTCTCTCTCTCCCCCCCCTTCACCAGGGGAGGGAAGGAACCCCTGAACTGGTGCTGGGTGGTAGGAATCTGACATCCGGAGAGAGAGAAAGAGAGAGAAAACAGATGTGAAATATCTGCTCTAAGAAGCCTACCCCCCCCCACACAGATGTGAGTGCATGTTTGTAAAGCAGCCCCCTTCCCAGCCATTCTGCATCCATGTGCAAGAGTAGGTTGCTTCAAGAATACGTGTTTGGCTATAAAAGCAGCTCTTCCCTATTGAATCTCTGTATGCCTGTGTGTGTGTGTGTGTGTGTGTTTGCACAAGACCAGACAGAATAATGTAACTTGCCCATCCAGATGCAAAGCCACTTATCTGGGACAAATCAGGCACATGAACAATTCTTGTGTGCCTGGCAAGGTCCGGTGGGCCAGGCACAGATAGAGACAAATTGTTACACTTGTCCAGTACTCCAGGATGAGCCAATGCACGAATGGAGTGACAGGAGCCACAGCATCTCCGAAGCAGATCAGGTGCAGGGCAACCAAGGAGCATGCTGACAACTGTGGAGCCTCCCCCTTACATCCAAGGCATGACCCCCGCGCTTGGCAGACACAGGCCTGTCGCCTGCCCCATCACAGGAAGAGGCTGGGAGAAACACGCACATCTTGAACCCGTGCACGCTGGATGCTCTGGCACTGCTGCCACTGCTTCAGAGCCCACCAAGGATGGCAGACTAGCAGCGCGCCAACAATCAGCTGGGAGGTGGGGCATCACAGCAACTGACATCCGGGAGGTGAGAGCGAGCTGCTGCCACCGCCACTGCTGTTGCCAGGGGCGAGTGTGCTGCACAAGCTCTGTGAGAGCAATGAGCAGGCCATGGAGGGGGTATTAGGTCTTCTCCTTCCCTCTTACCCTCCCCCCTTATCCCTTCTCCCTTCAACCCACTCAATTCTACTTTGGGACAGAGGACAACAGCAAATGTACCACGATGAAGGCAGAATGCTGTTACCGTGCAAAGGCAAATGCAGGGGCTCTTAGCTCCCGCACTATGCCACCGCCACGACAGGACGACAGCTGTTTCATCCCTCTGCCATGACAGAGCCACAGGGAGCCACAGCAGAGGGCCCAAAGAGCTGCATGCAGTTGCCGACCCCCGGTATAGGCAGACACTATATATCCAATTCAATAAACAATAAATAAAAATGCAAAAGCAGCATTTTGTCCTTTTATGAGAAAATACTGTTCATAACTCTTATCTTCCTAGCCGATAAATTATCTGGATTGGTGGAAGATCTACTCCAATATATCTGGATTGGAATATTTGGTCAGAGACACTCTGGGAGGACTAGATGTTTGCCAGTTCAAATCCTATTATGGGAAGAGAATGGGAGGGTCAGGGCTATATGTTAGTCTTGCTCTCAGTTTGAGAAAATGTACCTTTCATGAGGTAAGTTTCAAATTCAGCTCCTGGCATCCCTCATTTGAAATGGATAAGTTATCTATTACTGGCTGGAATTCCCAGGGTGGGGGAAGATCTACTAGGAAAAGTAGATTAGATATTGGTGGAGTCTTTGGTGCTTTCCGAGCTCAGTTATTTGCTTGAAGATGTTTTATTATCGACTAGGTAACATAATCAGCTAGTGAGTATGGGATTTGGTCCCTGTTTATATACAGCAGTTTACCCTGTCAGGGTTGACAGGAGTATATTTTTTCTCCTTTGTAATTCCTTGATTAGGATATGGTTTTCTGCTTGATTGTTTGTCTGGTAGTAATCCCTGCCTATCTGGAGGCTGGTTGCTAGAGGAATGTGTTCTAGACTTTTTGATTCCTTCTTAGGTTTTTTTTTAATTGTCTCTTTTATAATGATGTGTAAATGTGGTTTATCTCTATGTGTCTGTTGATGGTTGATTAATATTAAATTATGCTATGTGGATTCAAAGGGAAAAGGTGATTGGAGTGTGCATGAGCTCCATATTGTACTTATTGTTACTTCCTTTCATCAAGCATGTCTTTTCTGGGATAACAGCAAACCTGGGGAAAAAAACAGCTTCTTAAACAAATGTGCGAAAAAGTACAACTTGCACACCCAATATAAGGCAAGATTTTACTTTCAGATCCTGATCACTGCACAACCCAATATTTAGTTACTGTAAATACACAAAATGGTGGTTGTTCTGTGAAAAGTCCAGTTTATAAAGAAGAAACTGAAAGAACTACAGCACTCATAGTAATAAATAAAAGACACCTGCTGGATCAAGCCAATAATCCATCTATTCTATGTCACATGACATCTAATCAAATGCTTCCTGGAACTCTCAGGTGCATCTAGCAGAAGCAGTTGCCAAAACCCAGAAATTAAGAAATGCTATTTTGATTCAGTAGGTTGCATGCAGCCATTAAAACTAATAATCAGCAGCAGCTGCAGTAGCAAATTGCTGATGCCAAAATGATGACATTGTGTGGTGATTTTGTCATGCAGATGGTGCTTTCTGTCACAAAGATGCAAGTTGTGGCATTTGTATGATGATTTTGTTATCCAGGTTTTGCAATTTGACTTTAACACTCCCCCCACCCCCAACACCTATCCTGATAGATATTTCTTTGAATGCTATCCACATTTCTAGCTAATTGCAACCAATTGCCATATCAAAACTGCATTATTCCAAGAAACATATCCTTCAATTGGCTCCGAATTACCCTATCTTGAATTTAAACTGATGACCTTGAATTCTGTAGAGCAATTTCAGTTTATGGAAAGCATGGATAGAATAGTGTTATTGTTCTGTTTTTGGACTTTGGATACATTTTTATTGGCCACCATGTGATATAGAATAACCAAATTGCTGGGACAGGTAAGTCTTTGGTCTGATCCAAAAGGGTGCTTTTTCATCTTCAGATTAATTCATTTTTGTGTAGCACCTCAACACCATACTATTAAGCCTTGTAGTGTGTAGGAAGACAACATCTAGGAGCCTTTGTTGCCAACAATTTTTTTGTTGGAAATACAATGGAATCCAACCCTTCTACCTCTTCTCATCAGTATTCATCATCCTTAGCTCAAAGAAATACAACCTTTTCAAACAGACAGAACTCTTCTGCATGTTCTCTTTAGACAGCTTTCCTTCCAGAAGCCACAACAAAGAAACATATACATACATCCACCTGCAAAATTAAATGTTAAACCACAATTGGCATCTTTGGCTTTTTAAGGCACCGTGTGTTTAAAAGTAGCCTGAGTAACAAACCATTATGGCAATGAAATCATTAAAATCCTGTAAATGCTTAAAGCGTGGCGGCCTGGGAGATTATAGTTTCATTAGAGAAAAGGCTATAAAGTTAGACCTAGGTAATTACCTTTCCCATTAATGCTGGAAAATTCTTTGCTCCACTGAGGAGAGATTGTGGTGCATCAGGCCTTCTGTGCTTTTACGTTCAAACGGCAGGGGCCTTGATTTCATCAGCACAAAACTGCAAGGAAACAGCAGCAGCTTTCCAGGTGTACTTTGCAAATTGGGGTTTAAATGTGTAACACATCAAATTAAAATTCAATATTAATTATTTTGTCTTGCTAGGAGCCTGAGTAGTTTAAAGCAGCAAGGGTAATTGTCTAATTCATTGTGTGTGTCTACAGCGAACTTAATCATTATGTCAGCTTCCTAATAAAAGGTTATTATAGAAACAAAGATCCCCATTTTACATATGGTAGGCAAGGGAGAATTCGAAGAGCGGGTCTCCAAGGTAGATTTGAGGTTCTTGACAAATGACGTCCATGCTGTGATCAGATACTTAACAAGGAATCTCGTTATTAACTAGGCCTGTATAGATAATTAGCACTTGAGCTTCAAATTTTAAATCTGGCTTGAGATGTATAATTTATCAAATGCCCTTGCTTGCTGTCAAAGCCCCTATAATAAGGCAGCGTTATTGATGAATTGAGATTAAGAGCAGATTGAAGAGAAAATTAGGCCACTAGTTAGCCTGAAAAGTCTGATTTCAATATTTACACTACTAATTTGGCATTATTTTGGTAAATGAATACAGTCCCAAAGTGCAGCACACAGTATAAAAGGAAATCAGCTATGCATCATTATATTATAACAGAAACAGTCATATGTTTGCTGGAGGCTGTTTTTTTGCAGCATTAGCAGTCTGGTTAATAAGCTTTCTTTATGGGATTCACGTACCTGCTTTTATAGCACACATTTATTATAAAACATTCAGCAGGCAGAGCTTTTAAGCAGCAGTAGGAAGTGTCTCTCTTTTATACTAAGAAGTGATATTATGTTGGACTAATTGTGTTGGAACAAATGGAGCCCTTGACTTAATCCCTTTCAATTACATCTTTAAATGGCTTCGGTGCTCAATTGCTGTTGAAATACAATCTTATATATCCAAAATGAGAAATCTTTTTTTTTTCTTTTTTCTTTTCTTTTTAAACTGCTTTCACTGTAGAGTAAATAGCTTTGGGGAGGGGAGTCAAAATATGAAAGTGTGACTGAATGCAATCAATCTAAAGTCAGCTTGGGAGCTGCCCAGAGTTGGTTGAAAGATGGGCTGCGATATAAATGTTATAAATAAATAAGGAAGGAAATAAATAAATAAACAGCCGCAAAGCTGTATGGCTCATCTTTCTTGATGCATTTAATAAAAAGACATTTGAGGCAAGAGCTGCTTTCGGGGATTATATTAAGCAAAATATAAGGAGAGCAGAGTTTCTATTTCTGCTCTCCCATTGCCAAAATATGCCAAAATATTTAGTGCACAAATCATTTGATTATATACATCTGATACCAACATTTTACTGTGCCTAACCAATGTATCTTACTAGCATCTCTGTTCAATTGATTGTGTCTGTAGCCACCGATTCCTAGGAAAGAATGCACTGAAAACCCACCAAATCTCATTCCTGGCAGCAGCACCATTCCTCTGCAGTTTCCAGCTGTCCAATGGGTCATGCCAAGTCACAGTAGGGCTGGAGGAGGTGTTTATATTTAACTAGGCACATGTACTTTAGGGAACTTTTCCTTCTTTGCATTGCACACTCAAAATAGGAGGGGGGAGGTGTGATGGATACGTTTGCTGCCTTGAGTTATTTGTAAAAATAATGAAGGTAGGGTATTGAATGAATGAATGCAGGTTTTCTGAGTTTCAAACCTTGCATTGTTCCCATACATCAGGTTATTTCAACAACCATTTATTTTCATGGAGCTCCTATGTATCACCAAGCCGTAATGGCGCAGTGGTTAGAATGCAGTATTGCAGGCTAACTCACTGCTCACTGCCAGGAGTTTGATCCTCATCGGCTCAAGGTTGACTCAGCCTTCCATCCTTTTGAGGTCGGTAAAATGAGGACCCAGATTGTTGGGAGCAATATGCTGACTCTGTAAACCGCTTAGGGTGGGCTGTAAAGCACTATGAAGCAGTATATAAGTGCTATTGCTGTTGCTATAGAGTTCAGTGGGTTTCACTCACCACTAGAATCACAAGGTTGAGAGGACAGCCATACGAATTCTGTAAATAAACAGATCAATAAATAAAGTGTCGCATTAAGGTTTAGAGCTGTAATGAAGGATGTAGGACCTGCATTTCATGTTAACCATGTCTTTCAAGATATGTTTATTGAATAAACTGCAATTGGCTGGGTTCATATAGCATGCTAAGTCCTAAACCATGACCTTCACCACAGTGTCACCACACACAGAGTCAACACAATATGACAGGCTCAAACCAAACAATTACATTATGGCTTACAGTATTGTGATGCATGAACTCAGCATTATGTACGTAATCTTTGTATTTACCATATGGCTGAATTTGTACTTAACTCATTTCTCCACATCTCACTCTGGGGACAGATCAAGAGAAATTATAAAAATTTATGAAAAGAACTTGGACAGTAAGCATATTTGTATATGCATAATTGTAGGGAATGAAAGGAGCTTCAATCTTAAAAAAATAATAAGAAATCCCATTTTGATTAGTTGATATACAGAGCTTTAAAGTTTATTAGTAACAGATTTGACCATATTACTGCTTTTCATTTCAACCTACCTCACAGAAGTGTTGCAAAGATAAATAAGAAACATATAAGACATACATTGAAAAAAATAATTCTGGAAGTATTATTTGATAATGACTGTCAGTTTTTTCAGAGAACAGTTTAGGGAGAAACACTTAGGCTGCAATTCTAAATCAATATTGAATAGCAAAATCCTATGCTCAGTAGTACGTTAGAAGTATGTAACATGCATCTTTAGATATTTAATAATACTGTAGTTCTCATAATCTGGATGGTCACTGGAACTTAGCAGTATTTGGAGGCTCACATATTACACATTCCTGATCTCTACTATCTCTGTAGGATTTTCAGTTTAAGGGAATTAAATGTAAAATCAATAGGGCCAGTGAAAACATCAGTAGCTTCAAAATATGTTCCAATGAAGGTCTTTCTTTTTCAGCTTAGAGGAACAAATGTTGATCCAGGCTGCAATCTTTGCATAACTCTTTGCAAATCCTCTATTATTTCGGAAGATTGCATAGAACACTACTATAAACTGATACACTCAAATATGTAAGAATCTATAAAGTTGTACCAAGAGTTATCATGAAACTTCCTCCTCCCATCAGCAATGAAGTTGGTTTTCCATACCAGATCTCATTTAGCTGGTCTTGAAAAAACCAGAAATAACAAAGTTAAATTAATGTTCTGAATTTATTATACGAGTAATTTAATAATGTAAGGTATATATTGTTTGTTTTTTAACTTTTTTTTTAAAATCCCCACCCTTCATTTGACTTAAAAGCAAAATGGATCTATTGTATATGATCTGTGATGCAGAGATCAATTTCTGAAGTGTAGATTCATATGCTTCAGCTCTTGCCTGCTGATTATATCTGACTTGGAATAGGAATGAAATAAAATGTAGACTGTGTAGACATGCAATTGTTTTTACCACAGACAATTTGTAACAATAAGTTTGCTGTAAACAACTAATTGATTGGTCTATGTCCATTTTAAATATACCTATTAGCTATTAGAATTAGAAATATGCAGCAGAGGCTCCATTAAGCTTAAGAGCAACAAAGAGCTAAGCACTTTGATGAATAGTTTATTATTCATGTCTCTGGTTATCTAATGTGCCCGGTGCTGCTGCACCAAGTGAGATAACAAAGTAGTTCAAAATTAATCAGAACAAATGAAAATCATTCAATAAAACTACTATAAAGATGAAAAATACATTCTGGCCCAACCATTCTCTCTTTCCTCTGTCCAAGTTCACCAAGCATATTCTTCAGCCAGGCCCCATTGTTTTGCTCTCCAGTTAAATAAATTTTACTTAAAACACTCCTCCCCTCTTTCTCGAAAAGAATACAAAAAGAACATCTGAATGTTCAATTTCTGAAGTTCCTCTATTTTAAGGTAACACTTCCTCTGCATTCTCTGCACCAGTTTCCAATAAGTTTCTGGGCCCAGTTTCAAGAGTTGAGAGTGATCCCCTAAAGCCCCGTAAGGCCCAGCATTGGGTTACATTAAACACTATAGATCATATAAGGACATCTCTGGAAGGCCTGTCAAGAATCCCCCTCTCCCTGAAGTGTGGGTAAGATGACACATTTTCCCTGGGGGTCTAAGAAACTTGTCGCAGCTGACTCACCCTGGCCAACTTGCCCCAGCCGACTCCCCGCGACTGACTCATCCCGGCCAACTTGGTGTGGGACAACTCATCGCGGGAGAGTAGCAGCGGACCTTGCTTTGCTTTAGCTTTGAACCTTCTCAATTTAGAAGTCCTCGAGGGCTGAACATGGAGTGTTCATCGATGAGCCTGAACATGGAGTCTTAGTGGCCCATCGGCCAAGCCATGCACTCTGTCGGCCAAGCCGTGAAGCAAGCATGGCACACCTGGGTAGTCTCTGTGCAGATCCAGGTTGCAATTCTTCCATGCCGATTTGTCCCCCCTGGCAAATTATCCATGGCAAGTTGTCCTGTGGTGAATTGGCCACAGCAAATTGGCTGTGGTGAGACGGCCACAGTGATCAGTCAGGGCAAGTCAGCCAGGGCAAATTGGCAGCAGCGAGTTGTCCCATTGGAATTCCAATCAGCTGGGGTTTGTAGGGGTGTCTAACTTATAGTTTTTAGAACATCCTTAAAGACAGTTTATTTCACCTGCTCTTGACCTTTAGTTTAGCTTTATCATAGTCCATCTTGGGGAAGGATTAATTTATTATCGGTTGAGGTGTTGTTACTATTTTATAAGTTTGAAAATGTTGCATGGAAAACTACATATGCTTACAGAGGGTCAAGATTGATCCAGTGGTAAATATAAATGTATGACAATGAAATAAACATTTCCTACTGCACATGACAAAATCGAAATACAAAATACAAAATCTGCCATGAATAGTGGTACTTCATGAGATTATAGCTCTTTTAGAGATAAGTAATTGCCCATGAGGACCTGCTGTTTTTATCTTGTTTTATAAACCATTTTTTTTGGCTCATAATGCTTATCTTAAAAGTAATATTAATAAAAGAATGCATGTATGCGTTCTTCCCATATATACAAACCTTCATTTTTGACATTAAAATAAAAATATTATATCAGATGCTTATTTTTACTGGGTTTAAACCAGGAATAGTTCATTTTCAGGGGGGGAAAAATCCTTCACCAAAATCTTTTTATTGAATTACACCACTGTATTAAACGTTTTTGTTAGGCGAAGACTACACAATGGTTACTACATTGAAGTCCAAGTAGTGCAATATATGAATAATAGAATCCATTAAAATCTGGCTCAGAATATTTTGTAGTGCAAATTTCACATACAAAGTTGCATATTGGAGGGGCATCATGTAGAAAATGTGTATATCACATTTATTTCACTTAGAATTGTGCCCGAATTTAAGATGATCCTTGTCTAGAAAAACACAATGCAACAGAAAAAGCACACCTGCCTCCATTATTCAATATCAGCACATCTAAGACAACTCTTCCATTTTAAAATTGAATTATTTGGAGGGAAGAAAAACTAGATTTCCTTTCAGAAAATACTTTTAACTGGAGGCAGCTGCATTCAAATGAATATATTTTACAAAAGGAGAGTGTAAAATGCATATAAAACCCAGATTTTCCTGCTAGTTAGGGTTTAATTGCAGAATTATGTCAGATTTTGATGGAATGGACTTTTGATAGGATACACATGATATTAACATGTGTCAGATATCAACTGCTCTAGATATCTCTCAGTCTGAGCACATTAACAATTCTTGAATTCTCTGTTTACATTAGCTGTGTTACAAATGCATCCCTTGTTTTTAAATTAGACATATCACAAAATAAAATGTTGCTTTAAGTATAATCTTTTTATTAATGTGAAATTGCTATCTTGTTTTAATTGAAGCCTGGCATCCTATCCAGATTGATTTAACAATAAGCTCCATTGAACTCAGTAGAATACACATCAAAGGTAAAAAAAAATAAAAAAATACACATCTAAGTAAATAATATTTATTAGAAACAGCAGGTCATCTGCAATATCAAACAACTCTCCCAAAATATTTACATCTCTATTTTCCAGGGCCAAGCACAATCTTACTTACAGACGGATAATTTTATTCAATCAGCAGGGAGTCCAAAACTAAATGACCCTCATCTGGATTCTGGGATGCATTCTGTAATCACATGGGCTAGCCTAGGGTGTACCTTGATATGTATCAGTTGCAAAGGTTGCTGGGCGAGGGATTGAAGTGTGACATAGAGCTCTTTGGTAAAAGTGATCAGGCGATTCCCATGAATCCGCCCTTTTCTTAATTAATATATTTTAACTTATCTTTTGAGCATTTGTTGCCTATTTTGGGTTTCCTCATTGCAGAAAGGAAGGTTTTGTTTAATTTTACAATACACAGAGAGAGAGAGACACTGCTGAATGAAGGTTGTATGAATATATTTTAAGAGAGGTTCTTTTTGTTTTCATAGTCATACAAGTTAAAATACCAGGAGGATGTCTTGGCAACTCTTGATAGAACCAAAATGTTCTTCTCTAGATTGTCACTGTCAGATTCTCACCAATAGGGGTCTCCAGTGCATCACAGAACTACTGATATGGACAATTCACTCATGATTATTTACAGTATAAAATGTGGTGAGAGGAAGCGAGACAGAGAGAATGAGGGGTGTCTCTGAGAAGTGCAATTCACATAATGGTGCTATTTTCAAGGGTCTGCATTGCATCAGTGAAGTGCAGAAAAGAGATGGACCTGGTGCCGCAGGAATTGTTTTAAACTCAGTCTCAGTATCCTCTAAGAACGGAAGATCTATCTATGTACCCGGCTATTTGACATTAAATCTAATAAGTAAATAAATATCTAATACATCGAACGCTTCTATATGTATACCATTAATACCAATTTCCTCATTGTGCAACTGAACACGTCAGGGTTCCCCTGTTTCTTCTACAGAAAGATTGAGTTGTATTTGTGGAAAAATATATTCAGATATTAATTATTCTATGGTACAGAATACATGGATATAAGAGTAAGCCCTATTAAGCCTAACGGAACCCATTTTCAGTAAAAATGTATTAAGATTTAGAATGAAACAAGTCTAAGGATTGTCCCCCAGTGACACAAACGTGCCTTGACAGGATTTTATCTTTTTGTTACTATCATCTACTTAGCGTGTGAGCGAGAGAGGCTTAATCTGCCCATATACTGGTGTTCAAATAGTACTTCTCCCTTTAGACTGTCCAAGGGCAGCTTCAAAGTGCATAAAATCTTTTGGGCTTGTTACCAGCTATCTGAGGTAGGGGGAGCTGGGGGAGCCAGGTGGCCGGCAGTGACTGGAAAGAGAGGCAAGTCAAGATTGACAACAGGGACTGCGGATATCGCGGGATGGGTGGGGGGAGGTCCTTGGTGCTTACTGAGCTTGCTTGCTTTCTTGCAGAAGTTTCATTAACCAAACAAGGTAACATCATCAGTGCTGGTCTGCAAGAAAGCAAGCAAGCTCAGAGAGCACCAAGGACCCCTCATGTCAATCCTGAACTACAAATATTCTCCTTTATTACTACAGCAGGTATCTGCTGACTTAAATATGGGTGGAGAGCATCCAATAGCCTGTGGTGGGGAGAAAAACCTTAAGTAGGGGCTAGGCAGATATCCTTGAGGAGTTCATCTATACGATGTTTATCCAAGGGCTCATTATAATTCAGGTAGTCTTCACTTAACTGTGGTAATTGGGCTGGAATTTCCATTACTAAGCAATCATAAAGTATGACACCTCATGTCCGTATCGCTTAGCAACAGCAGTTTTAGCAGCCTCTAGTTACTGTTGTTAAGTGAATCACCACAGATCATTAAGTGGGGACCTCAGGTGACCACGACGTCTGACGTCTTGGTGGCTTTCCCATTGATTTTGCCTGTGGGAAGTTTTGAGGGAAGCTCACAAAATGAGATCACGTTAGACACTGACAGTCAGGACTTTGAGGACCAGTCATAAGTATCACTCATTCAGCGCTATCGTATGTTTGAACAAAAGATCGCTAACAGAGAACCACCTGCAGTGAGGCCCCAACCTAGGAGAGATAAGAAAAGAGATTTAGCAGTGCTGTGGTAGAGTAGAGCCATTTTTTAGCTGTTTATTTTTTAAGATGCAACAAACATTCAGATTATCTCCTCTAGATAACTCTTGTGGGACACTTACAAAAGGCAACAAGGAAAACAAATAAGATTAAAAAAAACCCATGATTTAGTTAAGGATTGATCAGATTGAGCCTAAATACATATCTGAGATGAAATACCACTGAACAAAGTAAGACACTTTTGAATAAACTGCCAATGAATTAGCTAAATCTTTTAAAGAAAAAAAATGGACCTTGTCACTTTATGATGGCTTTTAAAAGGCAGTTGTTTCATTTGTTTCAGTGGGGCAGTCTAATGGGTTTTAGTAGGCTGCTTGGGGTCTCTGTTACAAAAATACAGATTTGTGATCTGGATCTGATAATATGACAAAATGTTTCTGACTGACTACATGCTATTCAGCAGATGGTATTAACGATGTAACAAGTAGGTATTTGTAAGTAGAATGCCCTGTCACAAATACAGGATTTGTGTATTCGTGGAGTGAAGTCTTTTGATTAATCAGGAGTTGCTGACCATCTGTTAAGGAGTTTAAGGTTTTCTTATTACTTTTGTTGTTGTTGTTGTTGATCTGATAATTTCTTAACCCAGCTGACTTGTTTCTCCCAGATTTAAGCTACTAAATAGGGCCGCTATCCCCAAAGCTTGAGGGCATCTCAAACCTCAGATACTGTTTTCTGGGCTGTGACAATGCACAGTGGTTGATGAGTTAGTTCTAGAGGCTTCTGAATTTTAATGATGTTAGAGATGATATTGTGTGTCCTTCAGCTTGTTAGAGTGACACCAGCACTCCATAAATCATAATACCTGTGTATTGTAAAATCAATACAAAAGTGCTACCTCAGCACAAAACCTTAATAAGTTTTCTTTCCCCCCCCCTCAGTGCTTCTAACCGCTTTAACTTTGCTATAATGCAGTTGGACCTGCAGGCTGCAGGACCACCACCTGCCTAATTCGTTTGGTAATAGAGACTTTTCTTTAATGAAGAAGCGATTAGTAGAGCTTTGGTTGCCACTCTGGTGATCAGTTGGCAGAACAAGCCTCTACAATTAAGCTCATGTATCTCTGTCCTGAAGCCAAAAAAAAAAAAAAAAAAGATGAAGAAAAGAGGGAGAGACTTAAACAGTCAATATATGTTAATCCAGTCAGAACCCTGTCTGTGTTTTTGAAGGCTACCCATGAGAGCCTTTTTAAATCACGTTTCTTTTCATCACACTTTAAGTGCAATTGTCCCCCTAGACCTGATACCTTGTGTACAAGGCCTCCCACTGTTCTGTAATAAGACCTGGTGTTGTAATACTATTCTATAAAGATCTGTCACCCGCAAGCCTGTTTGTTCTTTCTCCTCTGCCCCCTGCCCTTCTCCATTATGTGTAAATCCTTTTTTATCTTTTGCTTCTACAATCTGAAAACTGGAGGAGGAAGAGGAAGAGAAGAAGCCATCTCTTATCAATGCAAGATGATATCTGCTATTCAATTTTAATAGCCTCCAAAAAGAAAAGAAAAGAAAAAGAAAAAAGGCAGAACATTTTTAGAAGTGCACTTTCTGCATCTCTGTCGTTCTCTGATAAACTTAGTATGGCATACCACACTCAAAAGCGTGTTCAGAAGACTTTTTAAAGAGGAAACGCCAAATGCTGTAATGTCAGAAAACAGGCATTGTTGGGTCTCCAAACATTACCAGACATTCAATTCACACTTTTTCTAAAGTTCTGCTTTGATTCTTTCTACCTCACAGCAAAGTTGATAAAAACAGGTTGCTATGGTTTATTATAAGTTAATAGATAAAGATGGCCAGAAGCTCAGATGAACATTGCTCTTTCAAATTGTACGGAACAAAGTAAATTATGGGAAATGCTGAACAATTCAATTCTCCTTGACTGGCTCTTACTGCTATGTTTTTCCTTCTATTTTTTTCCTGAGGAATTGCATTATATTTCATGAATATCGATAATCCAGACTGTGTTATCTTTATCAATGCATCTACATGTGTGTGTGTTTTGTTATAAATATAATAGGAACATGCACCAGAGAGTATAGTATAAATTGGTCTAATTATAAATGGCATTAGATTTATGATGCTTTGTATAACTCAGCTTGTGCTCATTAGAAGCAAACTTAAACAGGGAGAAAGTAACCCCCTCCATACTAAGTACAACCTAGTGTAGCTGAAGTGAGTAAATGTCAGAGTAGAATGCAATATAGACAACAGAATAATGTATTTTAATACTTTATATTAAGATAGGAGAATGCATAATTATCTTTTGCTGATTGGTGGCTTATTTATTATCAGTATAATCTATGTTTTCTTTTTTTTGTATATGATTTTTATTTTTTTGTTTAAAAAGACTAACAAGAATTAATATAAAAGAAAAAGAAAACAAAGGAAGAAAAAGAACACAGGAAATAGTATAGAAATAAATAGGAAAAAGAAATAGAAAAGAGAAGCTTCTAAGTATATATACAAAATTACCTCTTATTCGGTACTTACCAAAACATTTTTTTCCCATTTCACACAAAAATCTATCAGGGGTTTTAAGTCAGCAATAAATGCAGATATAGGCTTTTCTCTGATCAGGAAAGTCAATTAAACCATTGCTGCAAATTCTATCAGTTTCACCAACCATTTTTCCATTGTGGCTTATATCGAGTTTTTTCATTTATGTGCATATAATAATCCTGCTACAGTTGTCATATATAAAAACACAATTCCATAACTTTTTTCCCCCACTGTTTATTCTGCCAATCCCAAAAGAAAAGCCTCCAGTTTCAATTATATGTTAATCTTTAAATTATTCTGGGTTATTCTGGGAATTGATGAAGAAAGTAGGATACAAAATTGAGAAGAAAGTAAAATATTTGGGTACTACTCTGACAATATGAAATGTATGTTATTTCAAGATAATTATGTTAAGATATAGAATGAAATTAAAAAAACATATGTTATGGGAAAATATACAATTATCATTGTTGGGAAGAATTTCTATTTTACTTGAAATTTTTGTCTAAGAGAATGCCTGTTTTCACAACTGATGTGCTACAAATTTGTACAGCAGGGGAAAAAGCTACGAGTTAAATATAAGGAGTTACAAGATGCAAAGGAAAGAAGAAGCTTGAGTTTCCCTGGTTTGAAATTGTACTTTGCTGCTTGTTATTTAGTTTGGATGAAAAAGTGACACTGCTGAGAAATAGAAGGCTTTTGGAGTTAGAAGGACTTGAACAGAGTTTTGGGTAGGATAGATATTTGTGGTATGATAAAGCCAACGTTCATGTAAATTTTAAAAATAATTTTATTAGACATACCATATTGATAATATGGACTACATACTAAATAAATACATAAGTAAATCCAGGTCAAAAAACTGTGTAGCTCTCAGCACAAAAAGCATTTTGTAGAAGAGAAATGATGAGTAAACATAAATGGTTAACTTACTATGAGATAGTAGAATTTTTTTAAGGGGAATGAGTGAAGATTTAACCACAAAGGGATTTGCTTATCAATGGTTTTCTGATGTACAATTGTTTGAAAAGTTTAAAAGAATGTATGGTACTGAACACTGTAAGATTGAATTTAAAATAGAATCCTGTACAAATGATGAATATGTAATTGCTAAAATGTTTAAACCTTTATTGAAATGTGAAACAGAAGGACAAATGAAAGAATGTATGATAAAATAGGCTAAAAAGGTTGGTTACAATGTACAGATGAAGCAATGGGAAAATATATAGTTGAAAGGGTGAAATTTACATTATATTATAGTCCTAAAGATATTTGTTATAAAATGATGTATCTCTGTAATTACTACAGTTACTACAGTAACTACTCTGCTCAGTGTAATCATCCATCTAGGTGAAGATTGGAGACACAATCCTATTTAAATCTACTCAGAAGTAAGTCCCATTAAATAAAGATATTTATAAGTAAGGCTGCATAAGACACATGCTTATATTGCTAAAAGCAGGTTTGAAGACCTGCCAATTCTCCAACAATGATTTTAGGTGTTGCCCTCTTATAAATCTTATTTTCAAGTAATAGGTGAAAAATCTTTGGAAGCCACATTATGTGTGTGAAATGGGTGGGAACATACAAGAAAATCAAAAGACATTTTTGAAAGCCAAATAGTACAGCATGCAGAAGGGCTCAAAGATTTGACTTATGTCCTGTGTAGCAGATAACTGGTTTCAAGGACATCAGGGAATATATATATCCTTAGGACACCTGCATTCTTTGTCTATAGAGCCAGAAGAGAACCAGTGGAACTTGTTGACATTCTGGAAATGTTGATGCTATATTGTCAAGATACAATACGAACAGTCTTTCCAATACATTTTCTTTCAAAAAGTGCCAATGAGCAATGACTCACAATTCTTAGTTTAGTAAAAGTATGCTGAATGGAATGCCATTTATTGATTAATTCTCTGAATTCTGTCTTAGGCTTTCCAGTATTTGCTACAAGTGAGATCCTGAACTTGATGTTAAAACCAATTACAATCTAGCCATTTTCAATTTCTGGATATATATTTTTTAGATTCCAAAAAGGTTCTAGTTCCATTTTCTATTTAACTTTGATGAAAACAATTCTTTAAAAAAACCACAACCAAGGCATTTCCTTAAAACATATTTTAGTGTTTGTTTTGATTTCAACCAAGTTGCTAATCAAGCAAAGGATTCAGTGTGAATGTTTTCAAGATTTCTTTGGTGTAGATTAGTGGTCAAGTTAACCTTGACTGAATTCAGAAACTAAGCATAATTTGGCTCAAGTAATGTTTAAGAGAAGATTCCTGAAGGATACTAGGGTTGTTGTCTTAGAAATTAACTGTTTCATACTCTTACTGAGAAAGGCTCATAGATATTTCCATGACCAGAAGTTGCAGCTGAATCGCAAAAGGCTGTACTTTAGTAGGTTGAGCATGCTTACTTTGGGTGCATTAGCTCCAAATGTTCTCTTTTCTACTTCATGGTTTGAGATGGCCAATTCTGTAAAATTCCAAACCAGCTGATTTGTACATTTTGTTAAATGCAGGTTTTGTAAGGTGCTATCTTTTGAAAAACATCTCATTACGTTTTACGGTTTGTGATTTCCAATAAATAATTTATCATTTATATACATTCATTCATTACACCATGTTCTATTACTTTGGTGATGGTGAATTTATTTTCCATGAAGGTTTTAATTGTTTTTTTATGGAAGCTTTGATAAAAGACTCGGGGATTGTTTATTGCAATTATCTCTGTGTTGTCATGATGATCTGTTGATTCTCTCCTCACCTTCCTTTATTTGAATGGCTCAAGTGTCACTAAAAATAGTTTTTTATATATTGTTATTAAAATTAGAGCTTTAACAATAAATTAAATGTACTTCTGAGAAAATATTTATTATATCTTTGTTGGTCTATAATTAACTTACTAATTAACTGATAATGATGGTGTAAGAGATCAGATCAGATAATTGGCTAAATATATAATTCCATGCCTTACTATTTACAGCTTGGAAGAGAGAGAGAGAGAAAAAGGAATGTTACAAAATAAAGATTCATTTTCGCTTTTGATGCTGACTCCATCAGTGTTTATTTGCCCATTATATGTCCCGGTCAGATTACTCCACAGAAAAAAAACCTCCAGTGTTTATTTATTTTATATCTTTCTGCAATTTGTGGCAATGTACAAGATAGGCACCATCATTATCAGAATTAGTCAGTTAATTATAAACCAATAAAGAAAAATATTAAAACATTCATGGCTAGGTTAAAACAAAAATTAAATCGTAAGATCAGAAAAATCAACAATCATACACATCAAAACAAATAAGCAGGAAAAAAAGGTTGGTAGATTGGATAAGCATTACTGGAATGCTCTCTGGAAAAAGAAGGGGGAACCACTCCCCCAAAGACTATCTGATCTCTGCAGAGAAGGGAGTTCCTTTGCATCAGTGCTGCCATTGAGAAGCAATGGATTCTGGCTTTCGCCCCTTTTCACTGATGGAAGTCTGGTACTCTCAGGAGCTTCTCCTTGATGCTCTACTAGACGAAACTGCTACTGGTTGAACAATGTGGTACTGCAGGTTTCCTAGGTTAAAAACAATGCTGTAAATGGTACCCAGGACTGATTGGTAACTAGTGCAGGGCTTGCAAAGCAGCAGTGGGGGTGAACAGACCAGCTAACTCTGGCCAAAAATGTTCCTGCGAGATATGGGGTTTTGAAGCTGTGGTGATCCTATTTAAGTGGTCTGTTCACCTTCCCTGCTGCTTGCAGTATCTGTGTCATGGGTTCTCAGTAGAGGACCCTGTAGGGGTGTCAAACTCGTGGCCTGTGGGCTGGATGCGTCTCGCACTGGCCACACCCACCTCCGGTTTAGTGAAGGGGGAAAAAATAATGATATGTCACGTGACGACAACGTGACGTTGCGAGTTTGACACCCGGGCTGTAGACACCCGGGCTGCTGCATTCTCTACCACTTGTACTTCCCAAATAGTCTTTAAAGGCAGCCTCATCTAAAGCTTTGCATTAGTCTATCTGATGGTAATGAGAACAAGAAGGCTATTAGGGTCTAGACAGATCAGCCTGAATCCAAACAAGTGGATATTGTTGTTTATACTTTGATTTTATACATCAATACCATTGTTGTCTTTGGATAGGCAACCACTATCTGTGAAAGAGCAGACTGTGTGTGTGTGTGTAGTCTTTCTGGACTTATGGCACTTATGTTTTAACAGCCAGTAGAAGCTGTAGCTAGAGGGGCCTTTGTCCAACTTTGCTAGTGTACCAGTTGTTGATTTACCTGGTGGAGGAGGACCTGATGACAGTAATTTATGGCTTCATTGCTACTATATAAAAAGAAGACCTTTAAAACACCTTAAAAATCAAATCAGCTTATGATTTCCCCCAGAAGTACATCCTGCTATTGATTTATCTTGGCGAATGTGGAATGGGAAATACACATTTGCTGAAGTAATTAGTAGTTCCACCCACAAGACCAAGCTAGATGAAGCATGGGAGAGCCACAATCAACTCTCCTAAGATAGTTTTCTTTAATTAAAGCAGCAGCATTGACTTTAACTTGGGCTAAGGAAAGAAATTAGACTTTTTTAAAAAATGAGTTATATTTCCCAAAGATGTTATTAGCATTTTGATTTTAGATTTTACATCCAATGTGTATTTAAAATATTAAGAATAATACAACACATACATACCTTTTTAGTTATTTCAGTAATCAGGGTGTGCTGAATTCTGAAATTATTTTTATTATTTTTACATGGCTTTCTTTTATTTATTTTTTTAGCATTTGTATTTCAGGTTTTACATACATCAAACAATATTCCAAGGCATGTACAACATATTCCATATCATCTTGCTTCTGCACATATATTTGTGGGGCAGGGGGAAGAAGGAAACATTTGAGTTCAGATTGCAAAATTTCATTTAAAAAAAACCCACTGTTTTTTATTATTAGAATTCAATGATAAATGGAGAAAGATGTATGAACAGCTGTGTGCAATAGTTATGGACAGTAGTATGTTGGGCAAGATTGGCAGAAGGGAAGCGTGTTGTCTTGGGCAGGACAAGCATATAGAAACCCAGCAGTGTCCCATTATATTCAGAATCAGCACAAGATGGAGTTTATATGCTATAAATTCTGCCTGTGAAAAAGGAAAACAGCTGCATGATGCCAGAAAGACTCCTGTGTGGACGCAAAGCCATAGGCTCCCATGCTTGGGAACAGTGATAGGCAACAAAGATGGAGATCATACATTGACACAGATTTTGGTCCAGCTTGTTGAAGTGATAAGAAAGCATTAGAGCAAGAGTATACTATGAACTCATAAGAGTTTTATCTTCAATGCAATAAATCTTCAATTTAACCGATGAGTGGTGGAAGGCATATCCTTTAAAGCAGAATGCCTTGTGACTGCAAATGGGATTTTGCTCATGCACTGATTGCACATTTTATCAGATAATATTTTATGCACAAGGAGAACCTATAATATATGGAGAGATGTTGTCCTTAATCTGCTAAAACTGAGGTCATCAGTTAAACCAAGGATTTACTGCATGCTTGTTCAGAATTAGATGTTATTGGTTAGTCCAAGCCCTTCTTATGTGATTAGAATTGTGTGAACAATAAGGAGAGCTCTCACTAGCTCTTCTTCACATCTTGGTTACCCAATCCTTCAACCTTCTGAACTCTGAGTGATAAGTTTCTTCTCCAGCAGGGAACTTTCTTACCTTATTTAGGTGCATCAAAGGATATGAAACCTTTATTGTCATATTGTGTGGGACTCTGTAAGTAGAGGGGCTCCTGAGTTAGGCTGGGGTGCAGCCAAAGGGATCATCCCCTCTCATAGCCAAAGGGCTTTATTGCCTAAAGTAGGCAATAAACTCTGTAGAGATCTAAAATCATGCCTCCCTTTCCAAGTCAAGGGAAAACAAACTTTTCGTTTGCGTTCCATTTATAATTGCTTAATTTGCAATAATTGATTTGCCTTCATTTAGCTCAAGATCAAGTAACTCATCTTAATATGTGTAATTTGCCTAATTTGTTTAATGTGTCTAATTCATCTTTGCTAAAATGAACATGCAGCTGACAGAAACCTATTCAGCCATATCCAGGATCACTGCAATTATGGTGAGGAGCTCACAATATGCTACTAACCAATCATCAAGGGACAAGAGTCTTTCTTTCTTTCTTTCTTTCTTTCTTTCTTTCTTTCTTTCTTTCTTTCTTTCTTTCTTTCTTTCTTTCTTT
>JANHFL010010403.1:146792-157950 GCA_032468155.1 Oxyrhabdium leporinum
AGAATACATGTTCTTGCACAGGAACAGGAAGCTCAAGTTCAAAGCCCAAGAGAAGGTATAAAAACCCCTCACTCTCAGCTCCATGTGGTCAGATGCCTAGAACCCATGTGCTTGGTGGTTCTGCTTCACCATTAAGCCATCTTTCCAATCAATCTACATGTTTCCAGTGTCTTTCTCCTGGCTTGGAACTGAACCAGATGGATATTTTTTCCAACAAAAACCTTTAGCTGGACAAAGGGGCGAAAAAGCAGCAGTGTGCAAGAGAAATGTTGTGAATTGTTCTTAACCACTCAAAAGTCAGCATGTGCATTCTTCCACATTTTCAGTGGGTTGTGGCTTGTCTTTTCTTGTTGCAGCCTGGAACATAACAGCAGAAAAAACAAATGCCCTAAACTCAGGTTTACTGGTGAAGTGATTAAATAAGGATCATTTGTATGATTAAATGCTGAAAAGGAAAGTACTTTCCCTGTGAACCTGTAGTGCAGTTCTCATTACCCAGAAGCACCACATATTAGTTGCAGCAAATTAGCATTCAAGCACTTTCTGGAGTGGCTGCTAATCACAAGCTGTTAATTACTGTCATTAGGTTAGACTGCTGAAGAGAGCAACTGAGGAATCATTCTCATGATCTTGGTAGTGGAGAGTGATCTTCACCAATAATAAAAACACACGTCAGACATACAGAAATTGCAAATTGCCAAACTGCTGACGCGGTCAAAAAAAATTCCGCTGACTCTTAAGTGGGATAGTGATGGATGCATTCTTGACACAGTCTCAGTGTTCGGGCTTAGGAAATAATGAGTATCAATGTCCTAGCAAGGGAATATGCAAAGATGAAGGAGCTCTTTGTATCCTTAATTAAGGAAAATAGGAGCACAGCCTGTTCACAGATAAGTGACTGTACATAATAATCATGTATTTATGTAAGGGATTGCTATCCCATATTACTGCGGTGGCAATTAAGCTCTCAGAAAGTAGTGTTAATAAGGGATGTACTTGAATAAGGAAGCACATAATTACCCTGTAGATTAATTGGTAGGAGAAGCAAGTTTTAAAATATTTACTGTAGTAGGATTCAGGTTCTCAAACGTCTACCAGAAAAGTCTTGAGTTGCTACAGCAGGACTTGCACAAACGAAATCCTTTAGGATCTGGTGGTGCATATATTATAATTTCATCATACTAGGGGCAAATGTACCTAGTAAGTGGACATTTTGAAAGCGCTGGGCTTTTTTTAAGCATGGGTGCTTTGTCTGATTATGTCCATTTTGAATGAATAATAATTATTCAATGTTTTAAGTAATACGTCTGAAACACACCATGTGTTTGATTCATTTTTATATGATGCATAGAAATGTCACAAGAAGCATCATCTTAAAATTAGCATTCTATACCGGGTGCAGGAAAATTCATTCTCCTCCCTTTCCTCTCATAGTGTGATCCTGATGGTATTATTGTGACAGTGGTAAGAGTGCAGTGAAAGCTCATTTTTAATGGATCACTTGGGGAAGGAGTGCCTGTTCCTCTCAAGTGACCATTAAATATAGAATAACGTCATTTGCGTCATGAAGTCATTACATAAATGATGGAAATCACTGCAGATGTCATAAAATTAACCTAAGTTTAAATGCCTTGCCTGGATGTTTTCAGATGCAAGGAACTTGGCTGTTGTTTAGGAGAAGGCATAGAGGGCAGGATGACCCACTGTATCTGATGTCTGTTAAACAGGGGTCGGTTAAATGAGAGCTTTGCCATATTTTAGTTTTGTAAATCTGTGCTTTCCATCTATGCTTTCCTTCTGCTCATCTCTGAGGACCTAAAGGGTATATATTGTCTTCCATTTTATTTTGGATGTTTGTATAAGAATACACTGTTTTGCTGTGGGTTTTTCCAATCAGGGTCACTTCAGGGCAGATCGGAACACTTGAATATTTGAAAGTGCATTATGTAGTCTGCAAGGGAAGGGCTGGCTTCTTCAGAAAATGGCCACTATAGCACTTCCTTGAAGATAGCCGACTGAAATACACATCCAGGGAGAGATCTCTGCAGGGTTTTTCCTCTGGGATGTAGCTCTTCAACTATTAACTGAAGGGACTGGCATTCCTTCAGTTTTTATGACCCACCTGGATCAGGGAGAGTCTAAGAACTTCCCCTCAAGACCCACCGATACAGCTAAAAGCCTTTAGTGGCTTCTGGAGTTGGACTTCGAAGCTATCTGGATGCCAAAAACTGGGGGAAGGGAGGGGCTGCAATCTGTTCGTGGTTGAAGAAACTGCCGTTTTGAAATTTACCTTTCAAACAGACAGTAAATTGTGCCTTTCATGTCTTAATCACTTTCAAGGACTATTAATCTCTTCTAAGTCAAGTTAAAAGAGTCTCTTTAGTCACAGCTTGCTACACCTTTTTGAAGATTTGTGCCATTTTAGGGATTCCTTTTGTGCTAAATAATAAGGAACAAAGTTGCTAAGGCAAGCCAAATAAGGAAATGTGGTCACCATATTGGATAGCTGAAGCACTTGTTTCTTAAAAACAACAACAACGGTTGAAGTGATTTTCATTCTTTACCATTCCAGTCCCTCTTTCTCTTTTTAATGGGCTGGTAAGTCTATTTCCCCCCCAAAAAAATGATTAGAAGTAGTAGTCCTCAACTTACAACAGTTCATTTAGTAACTGTTCAAAGTTACAAGAGCACTGAAAAAAGTGACTTATGACTATTTCTTACATGTATGGACCATCGCAGCATCCCCATGTTCACATGATTTACATTCAGATGCTTGATTACTGGTTCATATTTATGATGGTTGCAGTGTCCCAGGGTCATGTTTTTATGACCTTCTGACAAGCAAAGTCAATGGGGAAGCCAGATTCACTTGATAACCATGTTACTAATTTAACAATTGCCATGATTCACTTAACAAATGTGGCAAGAAAAGTTGTAAAATGGGGCAAAACTACTGAACAAATTTCTCACTTAGCAATCTAAATTCTGGTCTCAATGGCGGTCATAAGTTGAGGACCACCTGTATCAGGGACACTGCAACTGGGTTGCACAACAACAATAACAACACCTGAACATCTACTAGATGGCAGAAAAGGTTTAGAATGTCCTCTATTGGATTTTTGCAGCCAAAATATGATAGTCTTCACTATGCTGCAGCTACCCAGCAGTGTGTTAGCTTTAACCTGACCTCTACCTCTCTCTGCCCTGCCCCCCAAAACACCATTCCTTAGCCCCACAGATAAAGCTTGGAGAGGGGAAGCAAAAAATCTGTAACTTTATTCACTTTGATGATGCCACGATTTTGCTTTCCACCCCTTCTGCCCTTCGCTTGCCACAAATTAATATTTGAATAAAATATCAGCATGGTTGCGACAAGGAAAAGGAAACACTGCATGAAAATGACCGATTACGTTAGAAATGGAATGTACAAACAGAGGATAACAAGCCCTTTTTTGGATCTCAGTTTTGTTGCATGGTAACACCAGGGCATTTCATTTTAAGTTGTAATACATTCCAAAGCTTCGTACATAAATAGATGGTGGGATGCAGTGGTTGTCTTCTATTCATGGTGGAAGCAGGGGGGCTTTTTTTCCCCCCTAACCGAACAGGAGAAATGTGATACCACATTCCTGTTCAGCCGCTCTCTCTGCTAAAAATGGGATCTGGATTCAGCCACTGCAGATTCTGAAGGTCCTTGACGCTACTGGGTACAAGAGGAAGCCCAAATAAGCCAGCAGTTGACATTGATAGCAAACAATTATGTTAAACGACGATCCTGTTAGCAATAGTTTGTGGACAAGCAAAATAACTTGATGCAATAGAAGGGAAAAGGACATTGAGATGATCCATTAGTATAACTGGTTTTTGGAAATTGTTAGATGAATGTATTGAAGTTTGATCTATTAACAACTGTAAATAATAACAGCTCACATCAAAACTTGATGAACATCAGTTCAGCTCTGATTATGGGGCACTGGAAAAATAGCTATTACTGGCTATTTTTGTCCCACTTTGGAGATCTTTACACACACACACACACATGTATGTATGTATGTATGTATGTATGTATGTATGTATGTATGTATGTATGTGTGTATAGTGCACACACACACACACACACATATATACACACTTTTTAAAGTGTAGAACAAATATTTTAATTGATTAATGTATATTTATTTAAATTTATTTACACTCAACTCTGGCCAGACTAATCATCATCATAATATTAAGTATGGTTGTGGTTTTTTTACTATTTAAAGTCATAGAGTCTATAGAAATTAGTAACTACAAACAGAGAAGTGTCACCCCTGCAAGATGTGATATGTCAAGGCCAAAATGCCTACACTGAAATAAAGTTGACATATATACCTCCACACATGTGTAGCTATTATAAATGTGGGACAGGATATTCAATGTTAGATGAGTGTGGAAAGGGTATCAGATGTCAGCTTTAGGACCTAAAGGTATGAGAAGTTAGACAAGGTCAGAGGCTTGTCACAGAAGTCTGAGTGGCAGCTAAGCACAAGCCATAAAGGCTGATAGGAAGTATGAAGAGAACACAACCCAACTCAGCTAGTTTTTGAAAGGAACATGTTCATATTTGCAGTTAAGAACATAGCAAAGGAAAACAAAGGATTGTTAAGCACGCAAGATGATTAAAATATATTGCTAAGATACAGTTGATTCAGAGTGGTTGAGATAAATGCCTGGTTATCATTCAAGTAAATAATTCATGAAATAGTCCAACCAAAGTCTAAACCAAAATTCTATAAATTTAAGAATGATCAAAAGGACAAGTTGCTTCTTGCGTTGGAGGAAATGAATCCCTATTGGTCTTCTTGACAATTTCTTTATTTGTCTTGCTTTCTCCAAGCTGAATATTTGTAAATGTTGCTTTCTCTATATTGTGCTTTATTATATATGGCCACATTCACATGGTACCATATTTGTCCAAATACGCCAAAAAAAGCATTTGCCTTTCATTGTTAGAATTATCACAAAATGTCATCTTTTTGTATGAACTGGAATCAAACTTAAAGTTCTATCCTCAAATCTTTCAGAATGCCTTGCAATCTTTAATGGTAGAAAATCTTTTTTTTTTTTTAAAATTAACATCCCTCACAATCTAATCTGTCAGACAATTGATGTGTTTTATACTAGAACTCTTCTTTATAGTTTTGATAAAGACCAACTGAAAATAACAAAATGCACATGCATAGTTTCTAAAGTCATTTCAAGACTTAATGTAACCATTTTCTTCTATTTCTTTAAAATAGTAATCTGTGAATTCTATGATTTTCTTCTAACTTTTTTTTATCCATGATTATTGCATTGCCTACAAAGTGGAGAGATAGCTTACAGAGATATCATACATAGACAAACAATATAATTTGTGTGTGTGTGTGTGTGTGTGTGACTTCAAGTCAGCATTGATTCCTGGTGACTGCTTGGATTAATCCCTGCAGCTTTCTTGGTGAGATTTTTTTGGAAGTGGTGTGCCCTTGCCTCCTTCCTAGGGCTGAGAGAGTGAATGGGCCCAAGGTCACCCACCAGTTTTTGTACCCAAGGAGGAACTTGAACTCAGGATCTCCCAGTGCCCTAACCACTTCACTAAATTGGGTCTCATAGTGTAATATAGCAAGTCAAAAGACCACCAGAGAATGGAATTATAACTGAAGTAAACAAACCAGATCAAACTCTGAAACAAACTCCAGAGAAATAGCCTAAGCCACAAGTAATAAATTCCCAAACACTGTTAAATGGCACTTCAGGCTCAAAGAAGGTCTGGTTCATTGCCATTATTCCAAATCCAGCCAGTTGCAGGCTATGCCTCTTATGTTTTAGCTTGATTATTAGGCTAATGATCTGTCAGCCTCTGAGGTCTTAATCCTTGCAGCAGGGCCATCCAGAGATAAGCAGAAGAATGGTGCCTAGATTCTCTCTGGGTTATTGTCCTATAGAGCATATAGTTTCAAGGGAGATATCCACAGAGTGGTCAGGGAGAAGGAGTCAGCAACTTAGTCCATCAAATTGACTGAGTTTGCTCTGATGTGCAATGGAGTGACCTAGGCAGGCAGATTCCTCAAAACTGGCTATCCTCCCAAGTAAACCCAGGTTTACTTTAAAAGCAGCTCTTCCTTATATTCTAGCACCTTTTCTGGTGTTATCCCAAGTCATCCGTACTTGGTCGACTCATTGAAGTCTCAACTCATGTTTCCCAGTAGGTGTAGGCTTTTGAATTCATGAGGTTCTGTTTTATTCTTAGAGCAACTCACCTGGAGAACTCTGTTATTTAGACTGCAATCTTAAATAAGAGAGGGCCAAGTGAATCTAGTGTCACCTACCATTGAGTAGACATGTACAGAATTGCATTGAAAATGTACTACTTTTATCTGAGTATATTCTTTGCATTGGATCCAGACTTAATCATATTTAGAGGAAATCAACTTAAATCAGTGATACATTATTAGTGATGAATAAATTCCATTATTTTAAAAAGATCTATGTCAAGAGCAAATTCATGAATATCCATAGATTATTTTACAGGACACATTTAGCATGTTTACTGAATTACTGGACTCAATTTTCTGAATTTGCATAAAGCTTTGAGTCTTAAATCAGTTATGCTGCCTGGCTTCAAATAAAGAACCATTACTACTATTTTGAAATACTACTTGTATTTCAAAGTATGAATTGATACAGTCTTGGTGCATAATATACCATATTTAACTGTGATTGGAAAGAAGAAAATTTGGATAATTGATGTAGCAATCCCAGGAGATAGTAGAATAGAAGACAAAAGATTGGAGAATATCGCAAAATATCAAGATCTGAACAATGAAATTGAAATATTATGGCATAAACTGGCTATGGTGGTGCCAGTGGTTATTGGCACACTGGGTGCCATATCAACAATCTTGGACAGTACTGAGAACATCTGCGCATTGACAAAATGTCCATCTGTGAATTACAAAAAGCCACAATGCTTGGATCTGCACATATAATACACTACATTGATACATAACAACACTGTAAGTTCTTGTGAAGAACTCAGTGTGCATGAAGGTCAATACCAGCTAAAGAACTAGCAGTTGTGATTTCACATTTTTTGTATATATAATATTATTTTATATTATTACAATGAGTGGACACTCATTGATCTTGCTAAATACTATCAAAAATTAAGAACTATGGGATTTAGAGCATGAGAAATAGGTGTAATCTAGACAAGTTTATTATCTAGTTGTTAATTTCTAAATCGTATTTAAATCACAACCAGATCCTAAAGTATTTATTGAGAATTACTTCTATTTAACTTTTCTCAGCTTAACAATTTGGGATGACAGCCAGTATTTTTTTTACTCTTGATGTTCAGGCAGAATGGTACTTGGAATATAAGCATCTGAAGAAGGAAATCTATTTAATGAGACCATCCCTTGAGAATACAATTCCCTGGTATTAGGTTTTTTGCAACTAGAAGATCCAAATCTTGCCCTTGAACTTGAATATGCAGCTCCTCCTCCATTTTAATTAACTAAATAGCTTATCTGAACTATAGTTGATCAAAGGTTACTTTAAAAGATTCTTTGAAGTGAAGCATATATTTTTATGAATGTTATCTTGTCTTGAAAACAAATAAATCACTTCAACAAATCTCTTTAAAGATTCTCCTCCCAAGCATTATGTGCTTATTTAAGGGGTTGAGCTTAAGTTGAAGACAAATTTAATACTCTTCCCTAAAAGCTAGCATTTAAGGTTAATAAATAACTTGAATGCATCTTGGTGGTGCCAAGAAGAATTAGGAGATATTGGCAAGACTTGACACTTGAAATAGTTTTGATTTAGGCTTGACTCGTATGAAAACCCATTCTTTTCAAATCATGGTGTGTTAAAAACACCATAGCAGCCTTATATTAATTGCATGATGTTGGAAACAAAAGATAATGTTATGATTAAGCATTATCTTTGGACCAGGCTAATAAGTAACATACATAATTCCAATGTGCCTGAAGTCTGAAAATCTAGTTTATATGGTTCACATTTATTCCCTATTAGATGTTTTTTTAACCGTGATTAGGCCATTAGATAACATCTTTGTTATATTTTCACATGAGGAGTTAATAGGTTTTTACTGGTTTTCTTAAACTTGTTTGGCAGATCATGGTCTATCTTTCTATGCACTTAAAGAATGAGAAACATAAGGTTTGCTGAAATAGAATATTTATCACTTGATATAGTTTGCAAATAAGTCATCACAGAATAAACTGTCAGCATTCCAAGAAAACTCCCTCATCTCCATTCAATAGTCGGAATCAGAGTCCATCCAAATGAGAAACTTTATTGAAGAAGTCATATTGGCACATCTGGGAAAACCCGAATCTGAGAGTTCTGGGTTTTCCCATCCCAAAAGAGAATTCAAAGACCATCCCCCGCACCCCATCAGTCCATCACATGGTCCAATCAATTATTTGCCCCATTTAGAGACATCCCCATCCAGGTGCAGTGTAACATGTCCTTTACTTGGTAAGAAAGAATGTTGTTATATCTACTAATCTATTCCACTATGAAATCCCCCCTCCCAATTTCACAGGCACTAAAATGTGGTAGTTTGGAAACTGATAACATTGGACAGCATAGATTTCTCAAGAAGTCTTGCTAGACTTCTTGATTATTTAATTTTTTATTAGATTAGTTATTTAACTGATTGTGGGAAATGGGGTAGGCATATCTTTATTTTTACATAACGTAAGTAGAATGAAGAAGCAAGTGGAGTGGAGTGCCAAAAGGTTCAATTCTGGGCCTCCCTACTCATTAATATTTTTACTAAAGACTTAGGTAAGATAGTGGAAGGTATCAATAGAAGATAATATTTATAATTCAGGGTTGAACTGTGGGGTCCTCTGAGCTTGGTGGTTTTCATGCAGACATTTCATTACCAAACTAGGTAACATCATCAGTGCAAGTAGGGACTGGGGTTTGCTCTTATTTTTATATAAGGTCAGAGAGCATCAAAGAAGGAATGCCTATCAGATCTAAAGATATATTTTAATGGTGTATTCCTTCACACTTTAGACATATTAAACCTTTAAATGTTCTTATTTTTCATAGTAGAACATGAACACCAATATGTTAGACCCAAGGCTTAATTAATTGTTTGGGTTCTTCCTCAGTTATTGCAATAAAAAGTATGCAATATTACTTGGGTTCAGTTCTCACTTTCATCATCAGTTCTCTCAATTCAACCTTCTTAACTACTAGAAAGCTCTGACTGGAAAATTTCCTCAAACACATATGTCAAAGATGTACACAGCACTTTAATTGAAGGAAAAAATATTTGTTGACATTGGATCCCCCGTTATTTTTATTTTGCTGCTTATTTGGTATTTCATGACCTCTGACATCAGAGTCTACATTTGCAGAGATCAGGAGACAGAATTGGCCGAAGAGAAATAGAAAGCAAGAAAACGAAAGCAAAAAGCTTTGCATACTTTCTCCTGCCCCTTTTTTTCCTGGTTGCCCAAGTCCCAAAATTTTCTGTTTTTCAGTTTTGCTAGTTAGTTCTCTGAGTCCCTAAACTTTTCTTTATGCCCTCCCCCCCCTTTTTTAATTTTTTCTGCTGATTTACATTCCCAAAATTCATACACCACTCCCCCTTTCATTGCTTACTTGCCTAGTGGATCCTAATGTCTGATGTGATCCTTCAAATTGTCCCTCTTGGCTCATCAAGAGTGGTGTCCATATTGTTGGGGGGACTAGGGAATATGATAACTTTCTTCAATGAAAGAAAGTCTAATCTATTATCCCAGAATGCACTAACTTGTTGCAAGCAAGCAGATTCCATTTATGTTTGTTATGCATTTGGATGTGGATTTAAAAGTACTGTTTTAGTTTGTATGTTTGATATTAATTATGCTTTAATGCTGTTTTATTTAAAGCTTTAATGCTCCTTGAGAGCTGCTTTTTTAGGAGAATGCCCTTGTAAGTTAAGATTGGACAATACATAAATTATCTAAATAAATATGTGATCACTTTTATGTATTTCATATTTTTTTCAGTTTCATGACATAATACTTTAGAATTCAGCAGCAAATATCAAGGATCTGTAAAGGCTGCATCTAGGCCTGTGGAGCCATTGCATGAGGTCCTGAGGACTCAGATTTGCATTTTGCAATACATATGTATTTAACATGAAATGGGAAGAAATGGGAGGACTGGAATTCTACCCTATTCAACCACAGAGTTCTATGAAAGACTTTGGATTAACCATTTTCTCAATCCAATTAAGTTCACAGATTTCTTGTAGAAATAAAATTAGGAAACTGCTACTTACACTGCCTTGACCTGTTAGAGAACAAGTTCAATGTGCATGCAACAAATAGCTCAGGTTTATATTATATCCTACTATAAATAAATGTTTGCTATATGACCGGCCCATTTCCATTTCAATTATTTTACTCTCTTGATATCGTATACTTTTGTTTGTTCTCTAATCCATATGTAGGTTTTTCTATCCTGTCTTGTAATGCGGAGCATGTACAGTGGTGGGATTCAAATTCTTTTACTACCAGTTCTGTGGGCGTGGCTAGGTGGGCATAGCTAGATGACCATGTGACTAGGTGGGCATGGCTAGGTGGCCGTGTGACTGGATGGGGGTGGCCAACTCAATGTCACTCACGTCAAGGGGTACCTTGCCTGGCCCCTCCACTCCCAGCCTTTCCTTGTCACACCCGGCCTCAATGTATCTATAGTTCTGTACAAATGTTGTTCACCTTTTTTAGACTTTATTATCTGCATCTACATACTATAGATATACTTTCATGGACCACTGAAAGGAGGAAATGGCTCACATGCTTTGCCCAAGAGTATGATAGGCAGGTCACAAAACAGGCTTTTGAGGGCTGCCATAAAGAAGGGGGGGAGCAATGTATTTTCCAAAGCAGCAGAAGGAAAAACAAGAAGCAATGGATGGAAACTGAACAAAGAGAGAAGCAACCTAAAACTGAGGAGAAACTTTCTGACAGTGAGAACAATTAACCAGTGGAACTGCTTGTCTCCAGAAGTTGTGAATGCTCCAACACTGGAAGTTTTTAGGAATAAATTGGATAACCATTTGTCTGAATAGTATAGGGTCTCCTGTTTGAGCAGAGGGTTGGAC